>JAOTRJ010000030.1:6142099-6153325 GCA_028564905.1 Leptodoras praelongus | reverse complement strand
ACAGTCAAGCTGTCACTGTAGGGCCCTTGAGCAAGGCCCTTAACCCTCAGCTGCTCAGTGTGTGTAAATAAGATAAAAAGTGTAAGTCGCTCTGGATAAGGGCGTCTGCCAAATGCCAAAAATGTAAATGTAAATGTAAATGTACTGTACATGGCCATAGATGACATAACCCTAAAAGACTTGAGACTTTACATGGACTTGCAAAACATAACTTGTAAGCAGTTCTAAAGCTATGTATATATTTCAACAATTGGCAGTTGAAGGATACAATTTATTCAAACTGAGACATTTGGTAATTATTATTTAAAACCCTGAAACCTTCCACTTAAACAGTGGGATATTCTTATGATTTACTTATGATTTATAACACTGCACTTCCCTTCTGTGTTTAGTTGAGACTGTGATTTGTTGAGACAAAACCCTATAAATGGCTTGTAATAGAGATAATCAATGCAGTATTCATAATTATACTTCAGCTTAGCCATTTTTACCATCCTTCACTATACTATTGCCAAATCCTTGGAATAGAGAAAATGACTATGCCTATTATATAGGTAGTAGGAGGTAAAGGAGGAGGTAAATTGATTCTTTGTATGAAAGCTTTGTATCTCATTCATGTATCCTGGTCACCACTGTGAAGAATCCAGAGTCTATCCCAGGAATACTGGGTATGAGGTGGACCTTTCCTTAAACCTCATTTAGCTAAACTGATTAAAAATAAAATATTGTCCCTCACAATCCTTTTCCTGTCTGGAAACTGGAGGGAATTTCCAAGTGCCACAGAAGTAGAGTCTGAAGGGGACACTGATCACATCCCTGGCAATGATTTGTTAAAAGAAACATTATTCCAGGAATAACAAGTGTATGTTTACACTATCACATTCACACTAAATGACATCATCATTACATAATACATGCCGGGCTCAGTCAGAGGTGCACATCTCTGAGGTGAAACTGGACAGCTTCCAAGTTGTACATCAGTGCCAATGATGACCAATATTACTTGCATATTTTTAACATTTGAAACCACTTATAGTTTCTTCAAAGCCATTTCTAGTCCTTCTCTCAAGAGTGCGATTCCTTTCAATTTATTCACAATTCATCCACGTGTCCTTCTGGCACGGCTCTACGGTCGTTTCATCCGAGATGTTCTCCAAGAGTGTCCTGGACATCTTTACACCAGCAACTCCAAAATGTTTGTCCAATCCAAGACACTCTCACCACATTCCTTTCCTCACAGTTTAATGATAGAGCTCCATATTATCTGCATTTCACAGAACGAAACATCTGCACCACTATTGAGTTACACTGCTTCCCATCCCTTTGGGAGGGAATATAATCAACTCCATCAGAATGATTAAATAACGTGACTCTCCCATCCGAACCCAGGGACACGTGATCAAGAGGAATGTCCTTGAAGTATTTTCAGAAGGTGGGGAATGTGAATGGGTTATTTGACACAAAGCTGACAAAGCCCACACACTTTTAGAAACGTTCTCTCTTTGGCCCCCTCCAAGAGAATTGAAATAAATCATTTAGCAGCCGGAATCAACTGTCCAACAGATCTGTGACAAAGCACAGACTGTGCCACGTACAAGCTTCAAATCAGGAACACTTTTCTTGGCCCAAGTCAAAGAATTATGGCAACAATATGTCAAGTATTTATGATTACAATCTACCGGCCCAGCAGATGACAGACATAATGCCTGCACTCCCCATAACAAAGGTCATTGTTGGGCGGGGTCGTGATGATTGTGTGTGTATTCAGGAGAATATCTTGAATAGAGACATGATCTTTACTTACCACCTCCAGGCAGTCAACAATCTTAGTCAGCTTGTCTTCTGGAAGATTGGCCAAAAGTGAAACACTAGAATAAAAAATTAAAAAATCTTTATAAAAGGATACAGATCTTTCTTGTAAAAGATACGTGTTCAAGGTTATAATATGGATAAGGGGAAACAGTTGTGTTTGTTTTTGAATGAATTACACTCAAATTCCAGTCAGATTTAGAAATTGGTTTGAACCAAGTTTAGCATCTCTAGACTCAAGTTATTGCACAGTGAAGTATTACAGTACAAGGTAACCTTTTCTTTTACGACTTGTTTCATTAGTCCTATGTAATGAACCAGGTAAGGAAGATTCCCTGTTCTGTTTTGTGTATCTAATGTATTGTGCTGCCTTTGCACCTTTGCGTCTTGAAGAAACCCCTTCTGTTTGTTTCCTTATGGCCAAGTAGAGACAATACTGTATGTTGTAACACTATATGTGTGTATATAATTAGGAAGACAATGTCTAGCCGGACTGAGGCTTTATTTAATAAGGAAGGAAGCGTGCTGTTGCCGGAAAATAATATACGGTGAATAATATATACGGTGAAGCTGAGGGTCAATTCACCAACCTTCCGAAGTTTATTATTTTACCATGGCATGTTCAAAAGTGTTTTATTCCTCCTATATCACAGCAATGTGTCCATTTTTATTCATTAAAGACTGACACTGTTATAGTTATGTTCAACGTTGAGTATGGTATTTCCTTCGGTTGCTCCCATTCCTTGGGGTTGTTCCCTCAGATAAAGTCCGCATCTTGGTCTGGTATAGATTTTTTTATGCCGTATGCCCTTCCTGACGCAACCCTTCCCCTTAAGCGGGGTGTTGGGACAGAGTTGAGCAGTGGGTTGAGAGCCTTGATCAGGGGCCCAACAGCAGCAGCCCCAATCGGGGTTCGAACCCCCGACCTTCCAAACCTACGTTGAGTAATGTCAGCTAAACAGAATAGTACTTGTTATTGTTTATAACAGCTATAAACAATCATTCCTTCACCAGTCTATCTATTTTACTCTCTAGAAGTTAATAAGACAAAAACAAATAGCAGCTTTTCATGCTACCAAGAAATCGCAAAGCCTTTAACACAGCTTTAGCTCTGACCGTTACAATACTGATGACTTTATTTGTTTATGTGGAGCACATGCCATACAAGTCCTATTGTAAGATGTTAGTTTAGACATAATGATGTGTTAGAATGAGCTCTTGTATATAATTAGCCAGAGCTACTGTCAGATTTGCTGTTACAGGAAACGAATTGAAACCTTCAGACCAATCGTATTTAAGAATTCGACAATGCTGTGACATTTAATTTAATGTTAGCTGGGACAGTGTGATACACTGGATATATCACCTTCTGAGGAAGTTCCGGTGCTGCTCATGTCTTGCCTCAGCGGTCATTCGCATGATGTTGTGAAAGACCTCCCGGTCCAGAACCCAGGTTCTAACATTGCTGGCCGCTGTAAGAACAACAAAATAGCAGGTAATAGGGGCAGGGGTGGCTCAATGTTTAAGGTGCTGGGTTACTGAATAGAAGGTTGGGGGTTCAAGCCCTACCACCACCAACTGCCACTGTTGGGCCCTTGAGCAAGGCCCTTAACCCTCAACTGCTTAGTTGTATAAAGATACATGTAAGTCACTCTGGATAAGGGTGTCTGCCAAATGCCATAAATGTAATTGTAATGTAAATTAATACAAGAGAAATGCCTGCGTGCTCAATGCTTGAGATGAGACTAACATGTGGTGAACCAGACACCAAGACACAACAGCTTCATCTGACGGAGAACTGGGCCATTACACAAGCGCTTCCGTTTTATCCCAGTTTGTCAAATCAAAGGAAAAGCCTGAAATGGTGGTACATGTTACATTGTGTAGTTAGAATGTTCTGCTAATCGTCTTCAGCCAAGGCGATCTAACAAATTGCTATGATGCATCTATTTTCTGAGGTTGATGTGTCTGCTTAAGAAAGCAGAAGGTTCATATGAGGTCACTGTTTCTTCAAAGTTTATGATGCATTTTACAAAACTTTAGAGAAAGTGTCTAGGGCCAAAACAAATTCAGTTTTGTTGTGCAAAGGCTTTACGCTACAAAGTAAAGTATTAAGATCTTGTGTTTGATGAGATTTGATGTCTAACCTTTAAATATCCTCCAAGTCTGAGGTCACCATGTTTAGTTAACACACACATGAACTGCTAATCTAAACAAGAGAAAATGTTCAGGCTATTTTATTTTATTAAATTATCCCCTACCTAAGCCCAGGACAAATTATATCCATTATCCAAACTCAACACATGTTTATTTGCATCATCCACCATTTTGATGTGAAATGATTTACATTTGTTATCATACTCCATCCATAAAATGAGGATGATTACTTATTAATTCAAAATGCTTTGACTTTTAACGCTCCCAATTTAAAACAGTTACGCAATACTTCACCTTTAACAGACGCGGTCCGGGTGCAGTTGTATAAAATGGCTAACTCCCCGAACGTTGTCCAGACTGCGATCGATGTGAGCAGTTTACTGTCCTGATAGACGTCCAGGTTGCCGTCTGGAAGAACATCAAACAAGAACATCACTCAACATCTCCAAATAGTAAATGAAATGATGCAATTGAGTGACACTATATTCAAATCCTGTGTTATAAGAAAAGACATAGTAACGTCATAAGTTTGATGACGGCTGCCATGATGTTTTATTTCCAGCTTAAGCCACATCCTGTACTCTACTCAGCAAATGTGTTATTACAAATGGTATGACACATTTTATAAAATGTTAACAATATAAGCTTATTTTATATCATGGATGTTGTTATTTTCTCTTATACAATAGTACCACTGATTTTCTTTTTAAATCTGATTAGTCAAAAGATTATTTTATTAGCAGTTAATAGCAGTTCTGACAGCAGTCCCAGCTGCAGTTCAAATCCCAGCTTTATGTTAATGTGCTGATTTGTAATATTATTGTAATATATCTAATATTCTATGGTCAATACTCTTCATAAAAGGATTAAAGAAAGTTTCTGTGAAGTGATGATTCATTAACATTTTTGGAAGGAGTCTCCAGTGTAACAGTCAGAAGTAAAGCTATTACTTTTTCTGTACATTCTCTGTCACATGAGAGTAAGGTGAATTCCGTCTCATCTTCAACAGAAAGGCAAAAGAGAGCCCGAAAAGGAACGGCTATGACGCTATTGATTTGTAATTTGTCAGCTGAATTGTCACCTTGTGATGTAAGCTGTTATGATGTCAAATATTAAGGCAGTGCTGATAATAATGCTGATAATGATAATGAAATCGTCAATCGTCAAGTGACAACTTATGTCAGCATCATCCCCCATAATGTTTCAGACCTTACCTTGGGCTTGTGGCACAGCAAATTTGAACCAAACAGAAAATTCATGATCTGCATGTGGATTCTTACCTGCCAGCACGAACAGGTGATTCCCCGGCTCACCTTGCTTGATAACATACTCTCCTTTTTCGTATGTTTTCTCATACATGCACTCCACCATGTCTCTGAGCTGCTGTCCTTCCAGCCTCTTCAGATATCGGTTCTTATTCAAGGCATCAGTTAGGAGCTTCTTCACACTGTCAAAAACATAAAGATAATGAGTTCATTATGTATTATCGGAAAATGGTGTTACCTTCAGCCTGATACTGATCAATGATGTATAATGCGTACACCTGAGAGCATCATACTAAACATACTGTACAAATTGGGTCTTTTGTCTCTGGGTAAATGAGGACAGATATGCGACGCTTTCTGGACACTGAATTGAGTGGACAGATGTTTCTGCTTTATTTTTCAATTATTCAAGACAAGATAATTAGACTGCACTTCAGACCCTTTCTTTCTTTCCATTCTCAATCGCACCAGTTCTTCAATTGCCAATACCAGCATGCAGAATACTTAATGAACTCCCAAGCAGTATGATTTAATATAATGAGAGCTATCACAACGTGGTCTCTATGGAGATTATAATCTGAATGGCACATCCTAATTAGTCATGTATTAAAGATGAAGATGATTTTTTTTCCCTCCACTTTATGTAACTGAAACATCTACCGGACTGCATAAATGACATTTTTTTTTTCCTGACCTTGGCTCTTTCCACACTCGTGCATTTTCAAAGTAGAACTTGGGCAGACTACTTGAGTCATACGTCCTGGATGAAGGTTCTGCAGAAACCCCAGCTTTGGCTCCTTTTCTCTTGTTGAGCGTCTCTCTGAGCAGGCCACTGAGTCTCCGACTCGCCTCAGTGGGTGAGTTCATGAGGTCCAAATCTCGCTGTTTTTTCAGAGCCTCCTGTAGACTGCTAAGCTGGAGGCACTTGGTTCTCAATGCCTCTGAGATGTCAGCAATGACTTGGTTATTCTGGGCCAGCTTCTCTTCCATCTGCTTGATCTGTAGCTGCTGGGCAAACAGTTCTTCATCCTTCTTCTTCAGCTGGCTCTCCAACTCCTCCACCTTCATTTTGAGGCGCTGAGGACCACCGCTTGACTCGGTGTTGGGCTTGGATTTGGCCGAGCCATTAACATGTATGAAGGGATTCAGTTTGGCTGAGCTGTTTCCCATTCTGGTTCTGCATGATATAAAGCAATGGTTATTTTTTACAATCTATATAATGTACATTTGACAATACTTTACAGCTCAGAGACATCAAAGGAAGACACTGCAGGTAAATACAACAACTTTGGTTTTCATAAATTGTGCCTATTGCAAGTTTTCTCTTCAAATCTAACAACTACATTTTTAAAAAAGGGGAAACATTTTCTTTCAATTATTTTCCTCTCACATCCACCACATTATCTTAACTTATCAGCAACATCACACAGCTTTAATCCCTGAACTACATCCATGAAAAGCTCGTTTCCTGATACACCAATCAGTCATAACATTAAAACCACCTCCTTTATCTACACTCTTTGTCCATTGTATCAGCTCCACTGTCTGTACAGGTGCACTTTGTAGTTATACAGATGGAGACTGTACCCCTCTGTTTTTCTGCAGACTTTGTTAGCTCCTTTTATGCTGTTCTTCAGTAGTCAGGACCCCCACAGAACCACCACAGAGCAGGTATTATTTGGGTGGTGGATGATTGTCAGCACTGCAGTGACCCTGATGTGGTGGTGGTGTGTACGTGTGTGTTGTGCTGGTAGGATTGGATCAGACACTGCAGTGCTGCTGAAGTTTCTATAAACTGTGTCCACTCACTGTCCACTCTATTATACACACCTGCCTAGTTGCTCCACCTTGTAGATGTAAAGTAAGAGACAGTAACTCATCTGTTGCTGCACAGTTTGTGTTATTCATCCTCTAGTCCTTAGAAATGATCACAGGATGCTACCCACAGGACACTACTGGCTGGATATTTTGGGGTCATGGACTATTCTCAGTCTAGCAGTGACACTGAGGGGTTTAAAAGCTTCAGCAGCACTGCTGTGTCTGATCCAATCATACCAGCACATCAGGGTCACTGGAGTGCTGTCAATCATCCACCACCCAAATAATACTTGCTCTATGGTGGTCCTGTGGGGTCCTGTCCACTGAAGAACAGCATAAAAGGGGGCTAAAAAAGCATGCAGAAAACAGACAGACTACAGTCTCTATCTGTAAAACTACAAAGTGCAAAGTGCATCCCAAAGGTGTTCAGTGGTGTTGAGATCATGGCTCTGCATGGGTTCTTCAGTTCCAACCTTGGCAAACAAAGTGTTCGTAAAGGTCTCTAGGAAGAAGTTTGGGCCTCTTATGGCCAATAAAAAGACATTGTATATAATTGTGGGCAGGTGTCCACACGCTATTAATCATATAGCAAATGTCAGTTTATAGGATAGGTCAGTTTCATTTAACATCTTACCTTATCTTATAACGTACATGAGCATAATCACATGAAACCATGTTGTTTTTTCAAAAATCCTGAAAAGGATTAGAACCAATAATCTCAAATTCTATATCATTTGCATTACAAGTTTCCTCCTATCATTCTGTGTTTTACAGTGCAGTTTTAATTCTAAACAATTCAATAACAAAATATTTTTATTACATATGTAATTTGATGCATTTTTAATTAAACCAAAAATAAATATCATTTTTATTTTATGCCTCTGTTAGGACTACATTAGCCATCATGACCCTGTCACATGTTCACTTATCGCTCTGACCTGTGTCTTCCTAAGCAGTTGTGTACTTCATGTTTTGCCCAGCACCTTTAGTTTTGCATTATTGTGTGTTCTTTTTGTCAGTATGAGTTTCAGTGTTTGCCTAGCCCTTGATTCTAGATTTTCTAGTTCATGTTTTTCATGTTTGTTTTTGTGTTTCACTGATTAAACTTAAATCAGCGCTTGCCTCCAATCCCTGGCAGTTATAAATATAATATATATAAAATGTTTGGAAGAATATCAGAGGATATACGTCTATATACCTATAATGTTATGTCTTAAATGGCTCTGATTTTTCATTGTAGCCAAACATTTTCTGTTACTATTAACAGTCTGTACACAGCATTACACTATGAGGGCTGACATTCAGGGTTATAAGTTGTATAGCAGTTTGTTGGTGTGATACTTTGCTATGTTTATGATTTGGTGCTTGCAATTGCATTCTACAAATCACAGCTTTCTTTGACTGTAAAGGTTAGAGGAACACTTGCTTATCTATTAATGAATTATTGCCCCAAATGTGAAGTGAAAGCGAGTGTGTGTGTGAGAGAGAGAGAGAGAGAGAGAGAGATTTAAATATGATCCAGGACCCCAAAGTGATTTCATCCTACTGATCAATTATTCATAAGGCATGATGCTATTCAATAGCTCCCTCACACACCATGTGCTTACAGTGTTGTTGATGGTGATGCTGATGACACTATTCTTTCTTTTTCAGTCAGACATTCACTTCTGGAGTGGGAAAATATATACACAACATGTACAGCATACAACACAGGGCATTATGCACTGTCTACTCCTACTCTCAGCCTGAAAGCAAGCATAATTGAGCCTACATTGTTTACTATAACAGTCATGTGACTCATAGCAGCGCCAACACACCATTACACCATGCAAACGTCCAGTTTAGTCCCAGTCAAAGAACTCCTACACTGAAATAACATTCCTGATGTATGACCAACATTGAATTCTTCCATAAATATCACAGAAATGGGTTTTTGTTTGAGGCCAGTCTCAAGTGTACAGGATTCAAACATGCAGCAGTGGGTTCATTTCACATGGGTTTAATTCTTTATCTCTTCTTATTGAAAGTGGAGCAATGTGAATTGTCTAAATGACTACTAAGCCATTTCATGACCAAGTAACTTTGCCATTATATATAACAGATATTATATATATATTCAGGTCTTTTAGCCTTGAGGGTAACAAAGTATAATAAAATATTAAATGAAAGGAAAAATTATAACACCAAGAGGCATCCCTAAACACGACATCTCCTGCTTCCGTCGATAAGGATTGTAGTGTAATGTTGACAAAATAATAAGAATATTTTAAATGAATTTGTATTGCTGTCAAATCAGAATAGATAAAACAAGACAGCCACTGATAAGTATGCCTTTAAAATGGGTTCTCTCTCAGTTGTTGTGTATAGAACAGTATAACAAAGTGTTTCCCTGTCCAAAACTTTCCAAACTAGAAGACAAGATCCTTTTAAGGAACCTCTGAAGAACTCTTTTTATAAGCGGGTTTATTGCAGTTAATGGGATGTAAGGGTGAAGCGGTGGAGCATTAACCGAGACAGGTACATATTCACTTCCTGGCCCCAAATATGACACAGCAAATCAAAACTCTCTGAAATGACTGGTTCAAAAATGATTTTTAGATTGTAGTTACATTATAGAAATTAGTTAAGGGATGAATTCATTATTCATAGTCATTTAATACTCTTTTCTTATTTTTTCTTTTATAATTACACATTTAACATTTACAGTAAATCTTGCATGTTTTTTTCAATCCATAAACACAATTTGATTTGGAAAAAGACTTATTATAAATATATGTACTATACATAACACAAGAGTATACGTATTAGTGCAGTAGTATAGGATGTAGTAGTTTATAGCAATGCAGTGTAGTACAGATATTCTATACTATAACATCAGTTACGTTATAATATAGAATATAAAACAATCATATTACGTCACTATAAATTGTGTACATCACGGTCGCATAAAACGACATGAGAACATTACTAGTGATTCATTTTTTTTTCCTGATTTTCCCCGATTTTTCAGCGAATCTTCCTCCCCGATCGATACACCTGTTTTTATCACACTTCCGTTCACACATTTCGCTTTTCTAACGCAACACACATCCATCATCTCACCTGTGTGTGTTTACCAGCTCCACCCGAGTCTCATCCGAAAGTGAGGACAAAAAGCTGGAGATACTCCCAGTGTGGTTTCTCTGAGTCCGACTCAGTGCTGTGTACACATCAGCTCCAAGTGTGTGTGTGTGTGTGTGTCCTTTCTGTCTCAGCTTCACTGTCTACCATATGATCTCACTACAGCCTGCAGAGTCTCATAAAACCTGGTAGATGAAGACTATTACAATAATAGTGATGATGATGATGATGATGAGTAGAGATATAGTTAACATGCTAAGGAAAACTCAAATAGTTATATGGCATTATGCCATACTGACACTGATTATGTAATGATGATGATGATGATGATGGTAATTGGGTCATAATTACAAATCATAGTGTTTAAGTGCAACAACAATAACCCATTTCTGATAAAATGTTCACAAATTTATACATTCATAATCCTTGCAAATTAGTGCACAGTTCTTCTACTGATGTCAACTGTGGAAGGAACATTTTAATCCATTCTAAAGCTTTGTTTTATACATTCATGGACACTCAGTGCTGTGGACACATCAGCTCCAAGTGTCAGTGTGTATGTATGTGTGTGTGTGTGTGTCCTTTCTGTCTCAGCTTCACTGTTTACTATATGATCTCACTGCAGCCTGCAGGGTCTCGTAAAATCTGAGTGATGAAGATTATTATTATTATTATTACAATAATATTGATGATGGTGGTGGTGGTGGTGGTGGTGGTGATGATGATGTTGATAAGCAGAAATATAGTTTACATGCTAAGGGAAACTCAAATAGTTATACACTTAATATTATGCCATACTGACACTGATTATGATGATGATGATGATGATGATGATATCATCCTCAGGATAAAAGGTTATATACACTGCTGAGGTAACCTTAAATAATTATATTTACTGTATTTTCGATATTGTGTTTCTACATTGTTCTTATAAACTGGTCAGTGGAATTCTAGATAAGTGTAGAATATGTCTTGAGAAAATATATACAGGGGTTAGACAATGAAACTGAAACACCTGTCATTTTAGACCACAATAATTTATTAGTATGGTGTAGGG
>JAOTRJ010000030.1:6120039-6138872 GCA_028564905.1 Leptodoras praelongus | reverse complement strand
TCTGTGACCAAGACAGCAAGTCTTTGTGATGTATCAAGAGCCACGTTATCCAGGGTAATGTCAGCATACCAGGAAACATGTTCCACCACCAGCATCACGTAGTGACCTGGCCACTAGCCTGCAAGAAGAATGGCTTAAAATCCCTCTGACCACTGTGTCATTCCCAAGATGAATTAATGCTGTAAAAGGAGGCCCTACACCATACTAATAAATTATTGTGCTCTAAAATTACTCTTATAAGTCGCTTTGGATGAAAGCGTCAGCTAAATGCTATGTAATGTAATGTAATGTAAAATGACAGGCGTTTCAGTTTCATTGTCTAACCCCTGTAGGCTTGGATGTTTTTTGTAAGACAGGGCTTCTCTGTAGAGAATACAAGAGATTGGCATCACATGCAGAGAGTAATCAGTACTTGTCAGATATTCTTACAGCACGTTAATGTTGCCATAGGTCTCATGGCATTGATGACTGTTGATGCTGTTGCAGTGAGTCCCAAATAGAGCCATTTTAATGACGATGTTCCCTATGAAGAGCCCTTGGGATTCTGTACCCTGTGCAGTGTGTTGGGAGCAGGGATACAGCTTGTGATTGTGTTCATTGATGGCGCTGCAGGTTTGTGTAATAACTAACTTTTAATCTGTGTTAAAATTTTTAGTGTTATTTACATTTTTTTTAATCATGGTCAATTCTTTAACACGGTAGCATGTTTTAACGCACTAATTCAACAGCACTACTAGAAATGCATTTGTATATAAGGATTCTTATACTGAAATAATTTTGTCTATATAACTATTGCAGGGGTTCTCATCCATTAAAACAGTGAAAACACATAGCGGTATACACAGGAGGGAAAAACACTTTATTTGCATAAAGCTTTGGAAAATTCCCCAGGAGCAGAAAACAATGAACATGGTACACTAGACATCAGGCAATATTAACATCTTTAACTTCATGTGGTATGCTAGTGCACTGAAAATGAGTCATACAAAGTTAATAAATATAAAATATTAGAGCAAAATCTGGGAGCTACAAAGTGAATATGTACAAAGTAACACAGGACAAAGTGTAACAACATGTGTAAAAAAATCACTTAAGGGTTAAAGGAAAAATGACGGCATAGCTGGGAAACAAGAACAAAACAAAACAAACTTTCAAATAATTTTAGCTGCAGATGAGCAAAACGTATACCTGTGTAAAATGACATGCAGCTGAACTAGTCTTACACTGGTGAGTGTAGTGTTCATTTAATTCCAATATATTGATGGCATGACCACCAGGGGGCCACAGAGTAGCACAAGAGCAGAACTAGCTTGTGTAGACAGGAGGTAGATGAACGTCTTTGTATGCATTTCAGTGGAACAGAGGAGTTTTCTATTCCTATGTTGGATGAGTGAAAATCGTGTTCCTATAGTAACACTGCTAATAAGGAATGTATGCGTTTATGTCCTTCATCAATCCGTATGAACAGGGCAAAGGTAAGACAATTGTTACAAAATCTCACAACAAACAGGCTAACACAAGAGAAAAGAACATTTTTTTTCCTTGAACACACCCAGTGCATTCGGCAGACCTTGACGAGCCGCTCTCGTCAACACTTGGCAGTCACTCACACGTGAGACACACGTATTACAAATACCTTGGGTATAAAAATCATGTCAACAACTGAAACAGTAAAATATGGACAAAATAAATCTCTACTTAAATTAATATTGTGTACTATCAATATACAGAACTGGTACAAATTACACACAATGCTGGTTTTAATATTAGTCTTTTTTTTTTTTTTAAACATAATCTGTTCACAGAGTTGGCCAACCAGCAGCAAACTCAGAAGACTACTTGCATCAAAAGCACCTTAATTCCTCATGAAACAGCAGAAAACGTATCATGAGCTGCAGCCAAGGGATATCAAGAACTCGGCATGTTTATCCCCCGGAAAATTAGTATTTTTAAAAGGTACAGTAATAAGTGATCATGTTTACAAAGTGATAAATACCCAGGTGTCCATCATGTACACAAAACACTTCCAAAGTAGTGATTGTCATTTCCCTTAAAAATCAGGGCTACTTCTCACTTCTTGCAGGGACAAAATGGGGACAGCGTTGGCTTGCCACAAGCTGAACATCACTGATTCGGTTCTTCAGTAGAACTACATCCTGTTTAGCAGAGAGGACCTGCAATAAGTAAACAGATGAATCAAGACAATGGAACTCTGTTGGCCTCATCTGACATGACGTTACATCAAAACCAAAAGCATTTGTCTACTTGACACCAGATGATGCGTCTCACTTCCTGTCTCATCGCTCTTCTTTTCTGTCCACTACCGAATTAATTTGCGATCACTAAAGCACTGATGTTCGTGCTCCTGTCTTAGCCCGGGCCTGAGCACATTCTGCTGAGCCACACAGAATCCCTTAATGTGGCAGATCCTGTCGCAGTAGGGAGAACGTGTCTCTCTATCCATCACCCTCTACTCCAACACCTCCTCTCTCTATGCTTTGGACGGCTGTTAGGAAACGTGACTGCATACACAGCCAAGTGGACTCTCCCTCACCAGACTCTGGGGAGGGGTTGCGTTTAGTCATCTTTTGCTACAATTACCAGTGCTCCATGCTGTGTGTTTCAATATGGTGCTGGGACACTGTTTTTCATTATATTCACACTGCTAATGCTAGATATGCACGTTTTATAAATGCTTTACATATAATATAAAGGAATTATCAGGTATTTTTTTTAGTTCTGATCACACTATGCCAACATGAATTATTTTCCTATAGCAGCTTGCAACTGAGTGTTTAATTCCTTATTTAACTGTACATTTATAGTGTAAATTGGGTCATGACAGCTGAGTGATTTCATCCACAGACGCATCAACACAGCCGAAAGTTTGGCCTAAAGCCAAAGGCCCAAAATTCATAAACTGTTGTTCAGTTGTAATGATTGAATCCAACACTCACACACCTAAGAGCTTTCCATCTGTCCTTCTCCATGGTGTTCTCCGGTCCTTCCCTCCCATATGATGCCAGATTCAAAGCTGTCAACAGAAAAGAAGGAGTGTCACTTCACCAGTGCCCTTGGTTTTGACTCATTTCTATCCTGTGCTTTTTTTCATGGGAGAAAATACTTAACACTTGATTTAATCACAGTACATGACGTGTATAAGGCACTCTGCTGTCTGCTTCCTCAACACCCATCAGATTTGAGACGATGATGGGTATGCGGCGAGTTTGTGTGTAATGTTGTGTAGTCACCAGATTACAGAGGCTTGTGTGTTTAGTCAGCAGATTAGCCATGCTCTCTGGGTAGAAGGGATGTTACTACTCTCTCTCCCCGTCAGTCAAAGGAACACTAGCCAATCATGAGTGTCTGGTGAGATAACGTCTGCTGAAGAGACAGATAGCACTTTCTTCTGAGTGTGTTAAGCTGCAGAGTAAGGGAGGAGGAGTTGACCTTCATCCTCACCATTCATAGCTACTGTATGACAGGAGACCTGGCTGGTGGAGAGGACTGTGTTCTGGTATTGCCAAGCAATCATGTGCTACAGATAGGGAAGGGAGGTGTTTAGTGTAGTCAGTTTAGATCAGGGTCAATGTGATGAAATGCATTTGAACTGAAGCACTAGTCTTCACCCAGTCTTCAAACCATGTACATGTTTACAAGCCAGTGAGGATATACCAATCATGACTAGGTCATGTTCCAGCATGCACAGATCATGCACAGATCCCTCAGCAGCACTTGCCACCATCCTAACCGACTGTGTGCTTTCAGCATGAAGGTAACTGCTTACCATCCTCACTAAAGATGGGAGCGGTGTGGAGGTACTGCAGAATCTTGCGGTCCTTCTCGAACGGGCACTCGACGTTCTTCCAGGTCATGAACTCGTTTACCTGCTTGGCCAGCTCCCAGAATTTCTGCCAAACAGAACAAGACACCAAACGTTAAAGCCCGGCCCCATGTCTCAGGATTCAACACACACCCCACAGCACAAAAGCAAGAAAGCTTTACAGCGAAAACTGCAGACTTCCTCTTTCTTCACAGCCTGTGTACAGAGAATCTACATGCATCAATGGCCTGAGTTTAGCTGTCTCTGTTGCTATGGTTAGCCAACAGTTTACTCAAAGTTATGCAACAATAAAAAGACAATAGCCGTTTCTACTTCCTAAAATAAAGAAATAAAAGAAACATACTTCAAAATTGACATGTCCATTGGGGAGCCGGTTAGCACATCGCTCATAGAGGAAGATGATGTCCTTGAGCAAGAGGCTGAAGAATGGAATGACAATCTGAAAAGGGGAAAAGAGCAATCGTCACAAAAATAGGTTTAAAAGAAAGTTATTTTAGTTAGTATGCAAGAAACCAAACAATCCCTGCAACATCTGTATATGAACAAAACAAACGATTCAGTCCAGTCCTGCAAACGTACAGTATACGGTCATGTTCTGTGGCTTAGTTAACCTCTACAGTAGCGTGTCAAAAGTACACCTGTTTCTACTACACTAGCATGCAATTACAGTGACTCATAGAAAGAGGCAGACACCTTGTAAATGAAAGAAGAGCTCAGTTGTCACGCAACACTAGTGCTGAAAACCACCACAGAAAAATGCACAATGAAGCCGAGCTTCCGTCTGTACATAAAGAACACTACAAGACTACAATGGCTACCGCCCGCACGTAAAAAAGTAAAGAACTATTCATGCAAAATTTTGGATTTAAATTCAAATATAAGCCTAGAGATGCTTAAACATGATTAGAGGTAGTGGTGAGGGCTAAACATTAGGGAACAATAGTTATTTACTCATAATAAAGGGTCTCATTTAAACCTTTACATCACTGTGATCAACACGAGCAACGAACAAAATGTTGGATGTTTTATAAGGTATTGAATTAGCTGTGATTAGGCTGTGAATAGCATATTTTAAAAGCACTTTAATGTTTGTGGTTTCAGTTCACCACAGCTGTAACACACGCAGATAGGATTGTTTTGTTGCTGAGGAACTACTGTGAGTATGTAAGATGAGTCAAACTTCAACATTACACCCAAAGCTGATACTGGCTCTGTGTGTGTCTTCTAAACGAGAGAAAATCAATCAATATACGGACAAAAGCTTAACTATATTCAAATGAGAGCATGTCACTTATCTATATTTAGTACATGTGCTTAAATTCAAATGCAGAGTTAACAGACTTCTACAATGATTAGTTGAAGTTTTTAAGTCTGCAGCCTTTCTGTAGGAGACAAAACATGATCTGCTTTTGCTCCGGCATGTCCCTTAAGTGACAACCAAATCCAAAACAGATCTGATTTGGGCAAAACAAAGTAGCAGAGTCACCACTACTGTGAGGAGAAAACGTCTGTCAACAAACACCCCCACCCAGTGAATAAGATGGGAGAGTAGAACATTCCAGGGTTTCTTGGGAGGGAACATTCTGTCTTATGACCACAGAAAATACAGCTCCTTCCCACACCATATTCACAAAAGGCCATCACTATCTCAGAGAATGAGATAAAAATGTGACAAAAACGATCTGTTTGCGTCGAAATGAAGAAATGCAGCATATGGTCACTAAACGCTGGATAACTGAGGGCAATCTGGAGCAATGTGTCCTGCGTCAACATCGTTCTTGGAACTGGCCGTCTGCCATGTTGTTCCATAGAACAGAACATTTTGAGGAAAAAGCAGCATATCCCTTGTGACGTCTCGCCCGAAAACACTGACCCATTTATGGCTCAGTCCATCCACACATTGCTCTTAGAGGAAGCTTCATTACATAACGTATTTTGGCTGGAGCTGAGAGTAGACATAATTTGGTGAGAACACTGGGAGCGCTTGATAACAGCAATAACAAAATATCCATAGAGGGCAGTGTTACAGATGATCTCAGTTCCCAATGTTCCCAATATGGTCCTTGTTTTACAGCTGGCTGAAACTCTGTCAGCTACAATCTTGTGATACAATCTTCCTCTGTGTCATTATCTTTTATTACTACAGGCATGTTTCTGTATACTGATTACAAGTGCTCAATATACACATAGGTGACAAATTATAGGAAAAATACAGCTATTAGGGAATTTTGCTGGCATGGTTTCACATATCCGCATGTGACCACTGGGAGGAAAAGGTCAGTTCCAATCCATACAAAGGTTTCTGACTGATCACCTTAATCCTATGATGAAACGCTATATGCTAATGGGAGTGGCTTCTTGCAGGGTGACTCTACCCCATTAACTATGTAAATAACATGCCATGGACTGTACCATATATCAGCACAATTAAACAGCTTCACCTTCATCAATACAACAATTTGAGAAAAATCTGTTGAAAGAATGTCATGGTTCACTGAAGCTGTTCTGGCAGCTTGAGGCACCCCAGCCCTAAAGGCACTTTAGGTTGTTTTTACTTTGTCACCCATTTGTACGTCAAAAGGCTGCTTGACGAACATGAGCAAAACAAGACGTAGATTAATTACATATGTTCTAGCTATTTGTGTGGAAAGGCAGTGGAACAAAAGTAAAAGGGCAGGCTTAAGAACAAGAAAAACTTGTGCAGCAAGAGCCTTACCTTTTCTCTGCTGGTATGTGCAGTTATAGATCTTTGCGTGGCCCCACGTAACGCTGTTCTGTAGTTGTAGAAGTTACTGGATGGGTCCATCTGGTGCTACAGAAAGAGAGTTAGGGCATTAGGTTTCTATAACAGTGACCTGAGGGACTTCTTTCTCACTGCTGTTCTTTCACTGATTTCTTACAGCTATAACCACCAAAGTAAGCCTGTCTTATCACGAGTTAGGAGCGTTAGGAGTGTTCTTCCATGGGAACATGGTAATCAGAGACATTTTTATAATGTTAAAATTGGCCCAAGATGTCTAAGTGGTGAAGAAATAACCTGGGTGTGAAACAAAAATAATCCCAGTCCAACATGGCAGGATTTCTTCAAATGTCCATTTAAGGAGGATGCCTGCAGACTTTACACTCTAGGTTTTGACAGGGAAGACAAAGAGCCACCTAAACCCTTTAATCTCCAAACCCTCAGATCTCAGTGTGTGTAAAGAAAAAGATCATGGCATTACTAGGTCTTGTCTGCTGGAGAGAACATACATCACAGAGCACTGAGAGCATGTAGACAGCAAACCCCCTGAAGTCTCCTTAACCAAACTGTTCACACATTGAAATACCAAAGCCCTGAAATCTGGGAAGAACCCCCTGACTGCAATGGTTTAGAAAAGGGGGTGGGTTTATGTTGACATTATAAAAGTCAATTATTGAGATCACTGACTGAAAGCAAAACCTGATAATAGTTTGTAGCTGTTAAATAAGCAGCACGTAGGAAGAATGACTTGAGCCCACCTAAAAGCTAAAACCCACAGGATAATTAATTGGAATGAATAGGTCTACATGCTGTCGTGGGCTGAACACCACGCATGCCTGAGTGACTTTAACAGCAGCAACACATGCTGAGTGGTGCTAAACAATATATGTAGTGATTTAACATTGTCGTGCTCCTCTTGTTATTCCCACTCATGTTCCTACACATTCATATCTCACACCCATAACGTCTCATAACCACACACATCTTAATAAGAAAAAAATGTAATACCAACCTCCAGAATATCAAACTTGGCCGTTTTGACTTTGGCCCAGGTCTTTTTTAGCCGTGATACTGGAGTCATATTCATGCCAGCTGCAGAGAACAGACACACACATCACATCAGGTCAGCACACACCCAAGTCCCATTTCCTGACACAGCTGCAGTTTTGCAGCTTCTAATCCTCAGGAACAATAGCATTAGTAGGTGCATCACTTCCCACTAAAAGTCTGGTTAGTATTTATTACTGAGACAAACACTAACTGGGTAAGATCAGCAGGGCTAGAACAATGAGATCATCGTACCAGTGAGACTATCTGATCAAGCTGTACTATGCTGATCTGTCTAGTGATGACCAAAGCAAGAGTCATTCAGTGGACTTGTTATCTGATGACTGAGTGACTACAGACTACAGAGTCAGATGATCTTATTGTTTTCATTCTGGAGGATGGGCAGGCAGGAGAAACAGCACAGAGGATTTTACAATAACTATTTAAGGTCTATATCATTATTTTTTTATCCTCAGAAACTTCTACTCATTAGAAAATGATTCTACTCATTAGAATTTTTTTTAAGCAGCCATGTAAGATGAAAAACACATTGCCATCAACCCAAACAAAAAGGCTGATACCATCTACAGACAAGTTTACAAAAGAAACCCATTTATACTGCTGACAGGTGTTAGGCACAGATCTCTCCCATCTACCCCCTCTGTCTACTGTCTTTGAAAATGGTGAGAATAATGTTCAGGCCTCATGCCATGGACGCGTGCTCATGGCCCATTCACCCAGCACAATGGTCTAGCCTCCACACACTAAACCTTTCTCATGACTATTTTGTTCTCTGCTGCTGACTCTAACACATGCTGTCTCTCTCTCTCTCTCTCTTTCCCTCTCCCTCAGTACAAACACTCATGTAAGTACACTGGTCTGTTGGTTTGCCTCTAGGGAAAGTCCTAGAAAAGGACAGCTGGTTTCACTCCTCCTCCCATCTTTCCCTCTCTCATCTATCGAGATGGTCAGTGCTGACCATCTGCACGCAGATCCCTGGCTCCAACCCAGCAGCTGTGTCTTCACCCCTGTACACTGTCATATCATTACACTAATCTATTATAGCCCTAGCGAGGGTGTGTTTTATCACTGCTACCATAGAACTACTAAAAAGAAGGCCCTTCATTATTCTGACTCACTAATGGGATTTTTCTTTTAACATTTCTTGACATCAATATTTCACAATTATAAAAAATAAAAATGATAGTTTTTCCAAAAGTCTGCCATTCTTGCATCTTTATCATGGTTAGTAAAACAGTGAAAGATTTAGCTGAATAAACACTTAGCCATATTTGTAGGCAAAAGAAGTTTTTCTGTGATGGCTGAGAAAAAATAATGAAAGCACTCACAAATGATGGCCATGAGAGAGTTGAAGTTGCCAATATTGAAGCACTCCCGTGCCACGTCGATGAAGAACTCAATGACGCGAGCTCTGTGCTTTTTCTTTACAGGCTGCATGGTGAACAATGAAAAGCAATGTTTATCATGCAAGGACAAAATATCACCACAGAAAGCTAGAAGTCTTTTTTTTTTTTTTTACTAATAATAAGACACTCCAACAAAGGACAACCCTTCCCTGGGGTTAGGCAAAAAAAAAATTAAACCTGTAAATTATATAGCTGCTCTGTTATTATAGTACTTTGTAATTATCTCTCATTATGAAAGGCTTCATGGCTTAATTTGCATAGGAAATTGAAGGGCAGAGAGAGACTCTGTCCTAATAGAATGAACTTACCATGCAGATCTCGGTGGCTACCAGGTAGCTCAGCCTGTTGAACCACTCCACATATGCCTCCAGGTTACTGGCTTTCTTGCGTTCAGTAAAACGGCTCTGCAAAGAGATTTGTTTACGGTTGTAAATAAGCGTGGTGTTAAAAACAAGATTCGGACATGCAGGCCGACATCGATACTGTAATCAATAATTGAAACTAAAGGAAATGATCAAACAACTCATGATAAAATGCAGTGTAAAATGTAAGAAATAGACACAGAGTGCTGTACATTTTATCATTTACTCTATAGCAGCTTTAAGCTGTCATTTCTTCACAAGCTTCTATTTACTGCCCTTAAGTTAAAACAAACAATGCACAACTTGTCATGTTAGTGAGAAACTACAAAGCATTATAACACCTTCTGACCAGTCAAAATGGAGAATTCCAGTGCAGTGGTCCAAGTAATACCAGTTACTGAAGAATTCATGTTTTAACAGATATTTAAATAAAAAAATAAAAAAAACGAATGGCTTATGAGCCCAAACACAAGAGCACTCTATTAAATAGTCACTGACTGGGAATAACTCGCCACCCTCTGTGGGTCGTGACTCACACAGACACACAGGCTAAATGCTCGTGTTTCATTTTCTTGACAGCGAGTTTCTAACTTTCCTTCTCCTACTCATTCCTTGCATTCCTCTGCATTGACCGTGCTATTCCCCACACAAAGAGTGGCCCAGCCTGATGTCTCGTTTTGATGGACAGCCTCATGGAGGCATGTCTGCGACTCGAGCACTTGAAAGAGACGGCTAATGCCATACAAGAAAAAGCGCGCCAATGCGTCATTCCATTGCCTGTTGCTTAGCTGCTGACTGCAAGTATTTTCTGACAACATGGTGGGTCTGAGCTGACCTTGTGATGGGAGTTTCACGAGAGACTAGAATATAGCCAGGGAAAAAATAAGCCAGACAAAGTGAGCGGATGTCTGAGGTTCTCGGTTTACTGCGAGTAAAAAGTCACAGTATCACCTCAGCGTAATGCAAATATTAGCTACATTGATTTGTTCGAGTTTGATATTTGTTTTTCGGTGACTCTGGGGAGAAGTACAAACAAAAGAAAATTCTCTTTTAGTTAATGCTTGAGCAGTTACCGTTTCATTGTCAAGAGGGTCTTTCTTAACAAACGCCTGGACGAATTCTTCAGGTCCGATGTAACTCAGTCGCTCCTGGAAAACGGAAAGAAAGACGAGTTAACTTATGTAAAGAATGTAGGTACAATTGTAGGACCAGGTATAGAGAGAGCACATGAACTCACCAACTCAATGTGTGTGAGCTGCTGAGCCAGAGTGAAAGGGTCATTACAGATGGTCAGGATGTCTCTCTGGATAGACTGAGGCTTGGTTTTTAAAACCAACAGTCTGTCTGGCACGGTTGAGTTGATCTTGGCCAAGTTTTCTTCGTACTGACTGTGTATCGTGAGTTTACGGATCAGGGCCTGCATCATCTGCTGCACTGTTTTCCGATAGATCTAGAGAGACCAAAAAGGAAGAGCAAAATTAGTGCTGAGTTTGCACCAAGATTTAAAACTATGCTCCCTTTTAATGCTGACCATTACACAACAGTGATCAAGCAGAAAATAACAACAGGATGTGGCCTGCAGAGATGAGAAAGATGACCGACAGTGCAAAAACATATGATGCAAACACAACATTATCAGTGAGGATGGTGGTGGCACACAGGATATGGGATCCTCAGGTGTATAACGAGCCTTTTTTTAATTAGATTGGTCAAGCATTTAATTTAACTGCCACTTGATCTGACCAGAGAGTTAAAAGAGCTAAAGTTATGCTGAGTCGGATGGTTATGTAAAGATTTCCTGCAGTGTTATGCAAGAGCAGAGCTGTCCACAGATATCCTCTTAGAAACTGTCTAATAGAACTGGCAGGCTACCCATTTCCTCTCACAACCCTGTCCCAGAGGTCCTGTAATATATTAACAGAAGCTTGACACTGTTCAGGAGAAGCAGTTGTATAAACTAGAATGCAGCAATGGTAACATATACTGACTGGATCAAGAGTAGCCAGTATAGATATCTGATGGACTTGCATTCAAAACCTTTACTTGAGCTCGATTCAAAAACCATTCAGGTTGTTTAATATAACCTCATGCAAATCTGAATTCATAGTATGCAGTCGTGACTTTGAGTGTCTTGTCATGGACCTGAGGTGAAATACAGCCAGATTTCTCTGAAGCTCTGTAAAGAAATGTGGGAAATTGAAGGCAGTCTTTCAATCGTGTTGTGATGAGCTGGTAATGACAGACTTTTGGTTCTCTGTGGCCTTGCAGCCTAGAGGATATAATAATTCATCCTGGGCTAAAGAAACCTGAATTCCATGCATAACAAGATCCCAAGGATCATGCTAATTGGTTTAATATGGTACATGGGTAAATAATTCCTCAAGAAGTTCTTTCTGCTCTTTCTAATGAGACCAATTTGTAAGAGATTAAAAAGGTTGCTTCTTCAGGAGCTACCATATGGGAAAGCTTCTGGCTTCACCACAAAGAAGAGCAAGAGGCGATTATTTTTAGAAACAATTCATGAAGATAACTGGTTGACATTTTGAAACAGCAGGGAATCTCTCGCTTGTTGTGGAAAGAGACGGCATATGTGACAGCGGACCTCGTGGTATGACCTGCTGTGCTCTGGCGTAAACACAGCCTATGCAAAAGGTGAACTGAAGCCACTGGTCAAGCACAAATCACAGAGCATGGTTACGTTGGGCTCTGCCTTCCCTATATAGAAGACCACATCCATAATGACAGTCTCCGTGCACCGAGACTCAAAAGACCAAACTGTGGTCTGGAGACAGATGTTACAGTGTTTATTCTAGGCTCAATCTAGCCAAAGACCATCGTTCTGCAGCACAATGTCAAGATGTTGCTTACTACTGGCTGGCTCAGGAAAAATACAGATGCATAGATGAAAGAAAAGGGTATAAGCTGTAACTGCAGCAGGAATACACTTGTGATGAACCCCTGGCTCCTAGTATGTTAGAAATGCTACGTACATTACCAGACGCTGCACTGTATTAAACAGACATATTAAACGCTGCCCGACGCATGAATGCAATCCTATCCATAAAGTCTGCTCGGACACAAATACAAATATAATGACAAATATAATGGTTATGCTGTAGCCGTGTGTATTTAGTGTTTTCACCATTGGCTTCTCATAGGTGTATCTGATTAAAAAGGCCACTTGTACAAATACAAACCCATGTATTGGAAAAGTCTCAGAAGAGTGAAATGTAACGTCACTGAGCTCACGGGTGTCTGTTCTGTTTCTCCAGTGGTCTGCCCTATCTAGCCTCCTGCCTCTAGCTATTATACTAATCTCCAAGAAGTAACTTGATGGTGCTTCTCACTGCAGTGTACTACACTTCAGGTGCACTTTATGTGGAATTTATGACTAACAATATGCACGTTTTTTTCAGTAAGAAAAGAAATCCCCTTTTTGAGAAAATAAATGCTAAAGCAGTGACATTCAAGTCGGCTCTAATGGAACTATTTAAATGCAGCATGTGGAGGAGCACCAGAGGAGACAAAAGCAGCTGAACAATAGAGCTTTCTCTCTCTCTCTCTCTCTCTCTCTCTCTCTCCTTGTCAGACACGACAAACTGCTTTGGAACTGAAGAAATCGCTCCCCTCCCCCAAGAAGTGACTCTTGCTTCACCCCACGTGTTGGGACCTCTACTAGTTTAACGCCTTTAGAGCATCCGGTGGGATTTTAAGGAACGCAACAGTCCACCTGAGTGTCAGCTTTTGGAGCTATAAAATAATGTTCATAGCGGGAACAGAAGTTCTGGTTTGAGTTTGTCGTCTAAACCAAAAGCGCATCTTGGATGGCACACTCACCTCATCTTCACTGCTCAACCGACGTGTTAAGTCTTTTAGACTCTTCATTGTCCTCTCATCCTGGAAATCGTAGGGAAATGTCTCCGTCCACTCTGTTAGTAACTGCAAGATCTTGGGAGCAAGTTTTTTCATTCTCATCTAATAAAAAAAAAAAAATCAGAGAACCCAGAAGTTGTCATTATCCAACATCGGCACATGTTCTGGTATTCCTGTAACCCTGTGTGTGATTGGGTGATTATAGATAAGGTATATCCTTACCTTGTCTGCTGAAGGATCACTGATGGTCTGCTGATGGTCTGTGCACAAGCGACAGACTTTAGACATGAGCTCATGTGGATGAATGAAAAGACGGGAACTGAGCAGGAATGTGAAGATGTACGTCCTCTGTGGGTTAAAACCAGGTAGAAATAATTAAGCGCTATGCAAATAAGCACACAGTTGATGCACAGAATAATGATTAGACTACTGACTGTATATGCTATGCTATGTTATGTTTATGGGAGATATAAACCAGTCCTCACATCAGGATAGTAAGCCACAGTGGGTACTAAGTGCTGAATGAGGGCCTCCAGAGACCCCGACACCAGGTTGTTGTCATGGTAATATAAGCCACTGTAGTCCTCCTCTTTTGTCTGGTAGAGGTTGTTGTTGTAGCCACTGGACCCAAACATCGCTGGAAATGGTGGCGTTTGAGGCATTATGTCCTGTTGAAGGACCGACAGGATATAATTAGACCACATTCTAAAGAGTCTTGAAAGCCACATTTGGGCATTTTTAAACGGCAGTCCAGCTTTTAAACCGCTAGTCACGATTTTGTTTACCTTTGCATGAAACACAAGGTCCCTGAAATCATTATGGGAAGTTGAGTGGAAAATTACTCTTCTTTGGAGGGGCACTCATGGGGATACATCCTATATAATTAATCTAGATCTGCAAACACCTTGCCCATTTCACTTAATACACTTAATGTCCACTCTTAAAACACAAGATCTCATCACACACAAACTTTCTAATCCTCCATAATAGCACAACAGGACTATGTGCACTGCTAGCCGAGTCTCCTGCTGTGGCTTAAAAACAAAACAATTCACTCTTGATTCAAGCTCAACACAGAGAACCTATTTACTGCAATGAGACAAACAGAACACACTGACCTATCAGAATCAGTGCTTCTGAAAACATCACGTACCATGGGAATGTTTAAGCTGGTAGAACGAAGACATGTTGTTCCACATACTTCTCACGTCTTCCTCGTGCAACCTTTCACCTCCGGCACTTTCTGAGTCAAAGGAGTTTGTGTACTGTATTCAGCCTAATGTCAGTTCAAGCTAGAGGAGACGCAGTGCCATCTCACTGCTGCTTTATGGGAGCAGGCAGATTCCTAGAGACGGGGGACAGCCTCAGGAGGACACATGGGCCCATCAATAAAGGCCTTCTCAGTCACGGCACAAGGCGCCAAGGGACCTGCACATAATGGCCAGCCCCAATGGACGCCTGCCTATTCAGGACGGCATTTAGCTGCAGGCGTAAGAGTGCCAGAGTTAGACACGGGTATGCAAGGAATAAGGGACGGCCATACGTTTTATCTGCATACCCCCCTTTTTGCAACACTACAGATATTAGCATTAAAATGGGTGCTATAAGTCAGAGCTGTGCCCCCACACGCATCTGTTGTAGCATGTGTTCCACAATCTCACCATTTCAATGAAACGAGAAGACCAGAACAATAAATCAGTGACTATGATTACATGCTTTCATCTGCGAAAAATAATTATACATGCCTTTGCAAACTTTGCAAAGTGTCTTTCTATTTAGAAATACTAGCTTGGTGACGACTCTAACCACACCCAACCTCTCAATCATCACTTAAAATGCATAACATGAACTGTGATTATTTTCTTCCCCTAAACAAACTGGTTCTGTTTGCAGCCACCAAGTCTGGATGCTTGTTACACAAATGCACAGAAACAGTAAATGTTATAAAAACAGCTATGGAAATACTCGAATTGTCTAGATTAAAAGCAATTTTGTTATATAAATCTTTAGGAAGATTCTTTTATTTTATAGAATATTGGATAGAACGTTTATTTGGATTTACTTCCAATTCAATCTTAATGTTTGAGCTATCAATATGATCAGAATATTAAGCTGGATCTAATCATTAGTAGCCAGTCATTACAGTAGTATTTTATTATTACTACTGTCAGGAAACAAAGATTGAAACAAATTTGGTGAATTTTGGTGATTTTTGTTGTTGCTGCCAAGTTACACAACACACAAACATCTAAAGAACAGATGCCTCAATAATAATAGTTGCTTTTGTTTAATTATTGGCAGTACTCTGGTTCACAGATGATTTGCCAGTGATCAACACGCAAGATCTTTTACAGATCTCTCCACAGGCCACCAAGACCACCATGACCACAGTTTGGAAGAAAATCCAGTCCTCACCAGCACAAACCCTCTCAATAAGTGGCAGCTGCTGTACAAGCTAATCCTATAAAAGCGTAAAACAAAGCAGGAGCTAATTACTGGTAGGGCAGCTGACAGTGTTTGCTCTTCAGTTGCAGGTGCAAGCACTCAATATCATGGCTTGTTTCTTCAATGAAGATGATCACAGGCTTTTTGGCTGGTAGATTGAAAACTCCAAGCTGTGACCACAAGTTCTGTATATAGCCTAAAGACTCTATATAGGGCAGTTTCCAAACTGGAAATTTATATCAATATCACATGATGATCATGTTCCATGTGACGAAAGAAGTCATAAGGGACTTTCTCTTCAAATGAGGAACTCGTAACATGGAAATTGACACTTCCCTATACGTGCATGGAAACTGTATTGGGCTACATCCGTGTGTAATTGACACGCACATTTAGCACATTAGTGTCAGGTGGATAGAACAAAAATAACAAGAACAGCCTGTAGATTTTGTTGTTGTGGTCGTCTGATCTTCACCTTACGGTGTGGTACATACTTGCTGAACATAAAGGCTGACTGGTCTAAAGACCGTCGCCCAGACCATTAGGTGCTGTTTAGTTTGGGCCATAAATCAGGACAAAAAAAATGACCTTGCTGACAGAAGACAGACATCATTCTTACACTTCTCTGCAACCGGCTGTGATAAAGCTGGTGCTTAAAGGCACTCAAAGGGAACTAAACAAACAGAGCTCCTCCTTGTTTACAGTACTGTAACCCTAAGGAATTTCAGGTGTAGAAGAGTTTTTAAAAAATACCATTAGAGTAGTTAGGTAACACAGCATGAACACTGGAATAGAGTCTGTTCCTGATATCTGCACTGCATTTTCCTTTACTGCTCAACATGACAAACGACATCCTTACTCAGTTTCAGGTTTCCGTTCCAGCCCGTTAAAGCAAGTGTGAGAGTTTGCGTGTCTCGCCATGAAGAAGGGAAGATCTCGTTTCACTGAAAACTACTAGTAAACTAGTCATGCTGGGAAGAAAATGCCTTGGCAAGAGTTGTAGATTTGCGCTCGTAATTATCCTGCTCACTGGGAAGAACCTTTTGGTGACCTGGCAGACAAATCAGGAGGTCTAACACCTCGCTGGTTCATGTCGGTCTATTAGAGGAGGCACAAACGCTATTTGCAACACATGCAGCGGAGTGTTAAACGTAACTTCAGTTCACATTCAGGTCATGTTAAAAGTACAACACTTCTCCAGGAGAGTCGTCTCCATATGAACCTTTAGGGTAGAGATTATATACTCTGGTATGTAATATGTAAAATCCTCTAATGAAAGGAATCCATTTATCATATAATAATAATAATAATAATAATAATAAGCAGCCTGCAATGTAGGATTTATTCCTTCCTCAGCATCAGATCATGGATACCTGTGAAACCTTGTGTGGACATGGCAGTAGAGTTGATGTGAAATATTATGTACTAAAACACTTGCTTTATATCTGTTGTTATAAATAGTATTACCAAAGCATTAAGGTTTGTGCTACATTTAAACATTGGTTTAAATTAACATGCTTAAATGCAAATCCTAAAAAAAATATAAAAAGAAGCATACACACATTGCATACACACAATGCATACACACAATGCATACACACATTGCATACACACATGCATCAGAAGGTTACACTGTCTCTCTCAGAGCTTGTGAGAGCTTTTCATCTTAAAGTTTAACCACTTATTTCTTACTAGAGCTCACTCAGGCTTAGAGCACACCACGACACATTATCCTGTACACTAAGAAGCCAGACCGTGCTGTGGTCCGGGCAAGCCGCGTGAAATCGATCCAGTGATCCAGTGATCTCACCTCCAAAGTGCCTGTTAGGCTGAAGTCCAACTCCGTGGCGTTCTCGGTGTCAAAGTGCACCAGTAGGCGCTGGACGTGCACGCGCGCTTGCTTTATTTATTTATTCACGGGTCTTTCTCTTGCATTTGACTGAAGAACCCAAAGTTACACCGATAAATCCTGAAACCGTGCGCTGTTCTGAGGAGCAATAATTCCACACTGAGTACACGGCCCGCGCTGCGCTCTCGCACAGAAATGAGCGTGGCGAAAGAGCGCGCTCAGAAGACGGGATTAGTCGGCGGTGACGCGCAGGCTGAAACAGCCAATCAGAGCAGCCGCCGTGCGCAGCGTAGCCGCGTGACCGCGCACGGTGATAAAGCCAGAAACGCTTCAGCAGACTGGAAAAGGAGAATTGATTTGAAACTGAAAGAGCTCTGTTTGTTAGTGGTGAATTCCGCAGGGGTTTTTTTTTATTTCCCTTTAGTAGAATAAACCTACATTCTGTGAAGTGCTGCGTGGTTTATTTCAGCCTTATTTGTGGACTTTCTAGATACAGCAGTGAGCTCTGGGGATCCCCAGGGATCCATCCAAAAAAAAGAAGTATTTCAATTACAACCCACCATTATCATATTACCATTTATTATCAGTTATTAATTCTATATTATTGATTATTCTTCTAAGGGCGACACCGTGGATCGCTGGGTAGCACGGTCGCCTCACAGCAAGAAGGTCCCGGGTTCGATCCCCGGTTGGGGCGGTCTGAGTCCCTTCTGTGGTTACCCCTTTCTGTGGTTATTACCCCTCCGGGTACTCTGGTTTCCTCCCAAAGTCCAAAGACATGCACGTTAGGTTGATTGGCATCTCTAAAGTGGCCCTAGTGTGTGTCCTACAATGGATTGGCACCCTGTCTAGAGTTGTTCCTGCCTTGCGCCCTAAGCTGCCGGCTATGACCCTGAAATAGGAATAAGTGGTTAAGATAATGAAATGATTATTCTTCTAGTTATCAGCCTGGTTTGCTGGTGAATATATCAAATGTCTTATATAGTGGAAAGTTCAGGAATAGAAATTGCATAATAAATATGCAAACAAACTAATATTTTATTGTACACATATTAAATACTATCCGTGATATAAATCAGTACTAAACATGTCTGTGGAATTTATTTTACGCTTAAAAGGATCCCTGGCTTCAACCAGTTTAAGAACCCAAATAGCTATCTACAGTTGGTTCATTGTCATACACGTAGCCACAAAGTTGTTAAACCATGACAGTGACCCATTTCTCACTTTTCACCTAAATATTTTA
>JAOTRJ010000030.1:6101361-6115571 GCA_028564905.1 Leptodoras praelongus | reverse complement strand
AACCAGAGTACCCGGAGGAAACCCACACGAACACGGGGAGAACATGCAAACTCCACACAGAAATTTCCCAGGTCGCCGCACCAGGGGATCGAACCCGGGTCCTTCTTGCTGTGAGGCGACAGCGCTATCCACTGCGCCACCGTGCCGCCCAACATGAATTTAACGGAAAAAAATTAACTAATCTCAGACAGCAACACAGTTTCCTAGCGGACAATGGCTGCATTTCCTTCTCATGGTTGATGGAACAGGTTTGACTTTTCTTTACAGGAGAATTAGCAAGCACACAAAATGAGGTTAACCAGCGTCCTAGCTAATGCCCTTTGGCATAAAGTAAAGAATTTTCAACTCTTCTTCCTTCTTCCTATGATCATCAGGAAGTGATTATACAATTTACCGAACATGATTCTGAACATTCTGTGCATTGTGGATTATTCCAGACACATCACAGTGGTTCATAGAGGTGAATGTGTTCACGTAACAGGGACGAGTGCATGTTGCATGACAGTTTTCTAACCTATAAGGGCTGGGCAGTTGTGGGTCTAGCTTTGTGTGTTTATGCTAGGGTTCAAGGAAAAGCATATTGCAAGCATCAGGTGTTAAATGGATGTACACATTAATGCAAAAAGAATTATATTTGAAGGTAAAGTGTAGTTATAATGGACTTTTATTATAACTCCAGTCATGAAGTCACCCATATATCATACATCATCGTGGAATTCACCTATATTAAAATACACACTTTTAAAACACACACAGTTTTTGAGTCTGTGCCCAAAGCAAACCATGTACGAGGGAACAGTCAGGTAAGTGTGGTCTGCTGCTTTGTTACTCACTGGCTGTATTAAACGCTCACATGTTACATCACAAGACTGCACACACGGAAACGTCTGCTCAGACTTGCTGTCCATGAGCCTGAATCACTGCTTGAATTTAGTAACTTGTTCAGGCAGGAAAGAAGTGTTTCCTGAGATTAAAACCACTTAAGGGTGCTGAATTTGAACAACTTGGTTAGATGTCGCAGTTCACACAGATTCCCGGCTTATTATGACCTTGAAATTATTTTTTATTTTATGTTTCACTATTTATTTATGTTTATTTCTCTGTACTTAGCAAAACAATCGCTCAGGACAAAATGTATATTAGATACATATGAGACGACCGAGAGAAGAATCCATGTGAGATGCTCGTCATTAAGTTTTCACTTTCTTTCTAAAGTGCACTACACCTATTGCACCATGGAAACATGAGCATGGTGGATGGATTAAGAATGGCTTCTTGCCTTTTCCTGCCCCAGTCCAACCAGCCCTACATTACTCAGAGTAAAATGATACGACCACACACGTGGACTCCCAGTCTCAGTCGGGTTGAAAGCTGTCAAATTCTGCCTCTCTGATCAGCACCACATGGAAATATGACTGGATTTAATTTGCCAGGAATGTAGCTTGTACATATTTCAACTGTAAATCCAGTGCGTCTTTTCATCAGACTTTTACACTTCATTTACTTACATAAATAACATTTTTATGTCAGTCAACTTGAAAATCAGGACTGAACCATCAGCTTAATGCTCCTGAAAAAGTAGAATTTACTAATTATTCATGAGTACAGCAGAGGGAGAAGCACTCACCATCAGAGGCAACTGGAAAACAATTCACATTTAAATGTATACTCGGCTACCGAGGTGTGGCGGTTAACACTTCTGTCAGGAACGACGATTACTGAAATGAACACAGTACACAGTTTTGCCCCTGTGTCTGATCTGGATCATGGAAGCAGTTAATAACCCATTAAATACTTCCTCTGAGGCTTTTCAGATCATCTCCCCTACTGCCTCTCACTCTGATGCTCTGCGTGATAAAACAGGACCTGAATGAAGACAGATCTACTGAAATGTATGTAGATGGAAAAAAAAGACACTGAGAGAATGAACTTATTTGTTTCATCTAATGTTAAACTGGAATAATTACAGTGGGAAATGTAACAGTTACTGTTTGTTTCCTGTAGTGAACATTTTTCATGCTAGACACTATGATTACATTTAGGATACAACACTATAAAAAGCAGGTGTTAAGCAGAGTTAACTAGAAGTTTAAGACCACTAAATGCAAAACACATGGTGCAGTAAAGAACACAATCTCCTGTCCAACACACTCAGATAGAACAGCCAAACATAACGTACTGTACAGAATGGGGGCTGACAGCTTACTTCAGCTCATATGAATTTAAAATAAATTCATATATAAAATAATTTGTAATAAAATGAAATAGAAAATGTATATTACAATGGCCTAGATCGCAATTGTATCAATAAATGATTGCAATTTATAATGTATGTGTACATATGCATACATAAAATTTACATTTTATATCACTACACCAGTACCAGTTGTCCCTCACATAACTAAACTCTTTTCTGATCTTTTTCTTGGGAAAGCCATTTTCTGTCCAGTTCCCATCTGGGTGTTGGAGTGATGGGTGGAGTCGGGATCTGTTAAGTCAATCAGGGGATTGGAGACACAGTCATGAGTCCATCTGTCACTCGGGTGTCCGGACAACAGCACTGACAGTTTAATTAGCTTTTATAGAGGTGCCTCGGAGTGGGAGAAATGTCTTGACAAAAGAGCAGAGGGCATAAGATGGAGAAGTGTCCAAGGAATAAGTAATGCGAGCCATATGTCTGATGGGTCAATAGTCCCACTGTGAATAAATAAATATAGCTGACACAACTGTGTGCTTTTTGAGATTAAACATTTGTGTACAATTAGATCTCACCTGGACATTCCATTCAGTTGATATGACTCATTTAATATTGGAAATCATTGTGCTTTCTTTATCAACAAAAAGCACTGATTTATAAATCAAAAACATCTGATCAATCACTCTCTCTAAATAAATGTCAAGCACATTGGAAGGCTGGAGGAGGCATGTGGGAAACTTGTCCAGACCAATCGAGCTGGAGAGCTGTCTGTATGTGTGTCAGGGTGATTTAGGAAATGGAGGAAAATAGGCGACAACACCCAGACAACTTCTCTCTGTCCCAACCAAGCCTTCAGCCCCCCACCTTCTTGTCCCCTTTGCCCTCTATATGTGTGCCTGAGAGCCGCCGTCTCCCCACCACCCACCTCCTGTCTCAATAAACAACATGGAGCCACCTGAGGAAGAAGCACAGTTTTAATGTTTCTATTCTTAGCCTGTTTCCAGGCCCTTCTCATTCCATCCAGTACGGATCATTTCCCTCTTTGCGAAACTAGATTTAAACGCAATCCTAGCAAACAATTGCAGAGATTATGGTCTCTTTTGTCTAAGGGCATGGCCATCCCGCTAATTTATATGTGCTATCTAACAAAAAGTCTAAATACTATTGCTACCTTGCATTCCTGTCAATAAACAGCTGACAAAATATATAGCATACAGTCTCAATCCCTTTTTCGGTTTTACTTAGCAGTTAAAATCACATTAGTAGTCTTCCCGGAGTCAATTTATACCTGTCAAGTTAGTCTATATTTGCCATGTAGCTAGTATCATCAGTGAATTCATTATTAATCATGACTAAAATGTCCTGTCAGAAATCATGTCAGGGCACAACACTAGCATTGGCAGACGATAAACATCCTGTCGTGTTTGCAGCCTTGACAAAAGTCAGCAATAATTATTAATAATAACAATATCGAGTTGGGTGACACCACCCTGCAGAGTGCATTAATGTTTATACGTGTATGCTCACTTTTTTGTTTTTATTTAATTAGTTTATTTTTTTCTCTGGTTGTTGAACCTACTTGCCTGCCAGGCATCTACAAATAAAAACCAATAGCCTAGGCGTGGAATCTGCTTATCTCGGCTGTGTAGGCAAGTGATTTGTCCAACCCCTGATTGTTTTCTGATCTGTAGATAAAAATCGCAGCTATCAGGCATATAGTACTGTCTCACATTTTAAATGGTCATTATGGACTTCAGTCTACAGTCATATTCTGAGAGTTAGGGATTTGTAACGATCATCAGAAATGTCCCTAAAGCTCCAAAATTATTCAAAAGAAAATTAACTGCAAGCATGGATTTAAATTCAGGATATTAAGAGTTATTTAGCAGTATGGCATTTTTAATGCAATAGCATGATCACCATAAACGGCACTAAAACGTTTCTTAATTGTTGCGATCTAAACGTTTAAATACATTTAAAGTTTAAGTAGCACTACAGAGTAGTTACCAGCTCTATTAGAATACTTTTATTACCTATGATATTCTTGGCCAGTAAAGGGGTGGTCCAACTCAACACTGTCTCCACTGAGACAGCTGAACAAGTCCATTTGTGACCCTGAGAGCTCCTGCATTTATTCAACAAATGTGCACAACACTCAGTCAGTGGAGCGAGTAATCAGTCAGTGGGGATTTTCACATTACTTGTGTGATGTCACTATTACACAATGCAAAGATGCAACCGATTAACCACTCAGAACCGACACGCACAGACATGCACTAATCTGCTTGAATTACATAAGACGTAGTCTTTTCGAAACCTTTCAAGTCTAACAAAGAAGCCTCACTGACTCTGCCTTTAGCCTGAGGTTAGGCAGAGAAAGCTGAAGAGGTCTGATGAACATGGAACAACATATCCAAGCGCATTCCATTATATAAATCAGTTTCTTTTTTTATTAAAGACACCTGAGGAAAAGGGTTTTATCTAGGTCAGTATTCAATTCTCCTGCTGACCTGAGTGACTGCCTGCTCCACTCTCCTGACAGTTTTGGTAATGCCTCCGGAGCCTGAAAGAATGTAGAGACAGATGGCACAGATGCCATGCCAAATGCCACACAAAGCTGGCTCAAATGGAGCTAGCCGTGGCTTGGTTTGTCCCATGAAAGCAAGAGTGAAGGAATCTTACTGTGAAGTAATACAAAAATAATCTGCTACATCTGTAACGCAGGATTGTTTATTACACAGCAGTGTTTGTCTGTGCTTAACCTGGTACTGTTACAATAAGAAGCCTGGAAAATGGCACCAGATTGCTTCCTGGAAGAGAAAGGAAGCTGGTCTGCAGGACAATAGATCACTTATGCAATGAAGAGTCTGAATTTAGCACTGTTTTGGTCTGGCTTGTTTTGGTTCTTATACTACAGGGCGAGGGCTGTTTCTTTCCCCCTCAAAGCCACTATAAGTATTTGCTTTAAATTTAGATGCACTAAAAGCAGAGATGTGGGCAAAGTAACTGGCAGCGTGGTAAACACAGCTGTTTTACATCTCACATTCCAAAAGAACAGAAGCTCAAAGCAATTTAATAAAACAAAACAAGTGGTGGAAATCAAAGAACCAGACCTCGTATCGCACAAACTCGTGCAACGCACGCTAAATATCTTTTGGCATTTATTTACAGTCGATTGATGTGGAGCTCAGATCAAGGAGCATGTAATTGTAAAGGCCATGGTTTGCTTCATGTTTCCTGTATGAAATTAAATGTATTTGTACACAGTTGCTTAAATAAATAGAGCATTGTACACAGCACAGAAAACAAGTTAGGTCTAAACAAGAGAATTTCCAGCAGTTGCACAGTTCTTATCTCACCCAAGGTTTGTCCCTCAAGACAGGAAGGAAGAAAGAGAAGAAAGAAAGACAAATTATTTAAAAAAAAAGAAAGAGATATAAAATATTTAACCAATTAACATTCTATAATCAGGATAATATAATCATTTAATGTGTAACAATAATCCAATATAAGATCAGAGTTTTTTTTTCTTATCCTTATATAAGCATTATAGCATTGCTACAGAAGGAAACTTCACGTACCATAGTCATATCTGATCTAATACATTTGGTGTAAGCGGCAAATTTAAGTGATTATGTTCTTTAATCTTTAATAGATGTTCTGAATATTTTGCTATATTTGCTACAAGTTGGAATTGATTCAGTTTGCTAACTGTAGTCAGTCGTGTGTTATGAGCCCCACAAATGTAGGCTGTGCTGATAGAAGGAAATTTGTGTTAAGGAAATATATTAATAAATACTTTTATAAGAACCAAAATGTCTTTCCACTTAGTAAATTATGTTGTTGATATATAAATGGCATATAGTTTGCTGCTGCACACCTTTGGCCAAAAGTATGTGTCCACCACTATATTTGTGTCTTCCCAAAACTGCCAAGTTGGAAGCACACAATTGTATAGGATGTCTTGCATGTCCTGTCGGTGGAAATAACAGGCCTAGCCCAAACATAACAATGCCTCTGTGCACAAAGCTCCATGAAGAAATGGATTGGCAAAGCTGGAGTGCAAGTATTTGGGTGTCCTGCACAGAGCCACCACCTCAACCCCACTGAACAGTTTAGGATGAACTGGAACACTGACCGCGACTCAGGCCTTATCACCCAACATTGGTGCCTAACCTCATTAATGATCTTGTACATGAATGAGTACAAATGCCCATAGTCACACTCCAAGATCTAGTGGAAATCCTTCACAGAAGAGTGGAGACCCAGCCTTGTATTAATGCCAATGGTATGTTCAATTGCACATGTGGTTGTGATGGCTGGGTGTCCACATACTTTTGGCCATACAGTGTATGTGTGCTATATGTATAGGTAGTTATTTCTGGCTGGAAAAAGAATTGAGAACCAGGAGTGCTCAGCTCAAAATCTGCACTCAAATTTATATGCGAATATATTTACATTTTGTGTAGGTCAAAAAAACTTATTAACATCACACGATGAAATGCATCACTCACACAGCCTACAGCATGTGAATATGATGACTTTAACTGCTGGTACTGTATAATAGACAACAATGAAAAAGTGCTTTTACAAGTGAAGTCTTATCGAGGGAATCTATAGTTTACAATGCTTAATGAAATATAATAATAAACTGTTTGCTTCATGCACTTGGTATTCTGGGCTTATTTGGTATTCTGGGTTTATGAGCTGAATATGCCTAATTTCATTTGTGCTGATTTTCTGTCTTTTCAATGAGCACATAATCATATTTGTTCCAGTAGAAAGAAAATACAGCATGATGTAAGACTTGCCCACTAATAATGACCATAGTTATTTATGGCATTATCCTCATTACATTCAATGTAATTCCAGATTGTAAAAAAAAAAAAGGAAATTGTCAAGGAGGTGAATACTTGCGCAAATCACTATATCCAAGACTTGTGTCATTTGATAAATTCGCTAATCATACCTTAACGTTAACACCTAGTCGTTTTAAAGCATCGTTTAGGTTGCTGCATTCCATACTATATTTTAGAAAACTGGCAAAGATTCATTTAGATTGAGAACAGAACACACTTTGACTTAAGGCATGCAATTAGATAAACAATGAGTTGTTAAACATATGATCATGATCATATAAAACACAAGAAATGTGGTTTTTTTTTCACAATTGGAGATAAATTTTCAGAATTATTTTGTCAGAATTTAAAGGATAGGTTGGCTCCTCCAGCCTAATATTCTTGGTCAATGTACATCTTTCAAATCCTTGCCAGGGGTGATTCATTATGATCTAGCTAGACAGGTATATTCATTCATCATTCATTAAGTCAGACAGGCGGAAGGGACTAAAACGTGAGACGCGGCTGTTGTCTTCAGCAGCCTCATTAAAAACTCACGAGTCTGCACACACACACATGGCTTGATGGTAACAGGATGTGAATCTCTCGTTCCCCTCATCTGCCTCAAAAACGCTGTTCTTACAATGTATGTTCTTCTTCTTTTTAAATAAGGATGAAACAATGCTAAAATTATTTCCTGACTTTATGTGCTTGCCTATAAATAAGTAAATACATACATTTTCTATCCCATACATTAAATGACCCGAATTCAAAGAGATGAATTTCTTTCACACATGAAGGGTTTATAGCTAACATCTGTGAATAAGAAGATATAGTATACATACAGTATATGGGGTATTTTAAAATAAATTTTGGACCTGCATTATGGGTGGCATCATGGCACAGCAAGTAATGTTGACGCATCACAGCTAAAGGGTTCCCATTTAGATCCTGAGCTCAGGTTACGCTCTGTGTGGAGTTTCACATGTTTTCACATCTGTGTGGGGTTCTACTGGGGTCTCTGGTTTCCTCCAACCTCCTAAAACAGACCAGTAGCTGGACTGCCTATGGTAAATTGTAGCCAAGTGTGATTGTGTGTATGTGTGTGCAGAGCAGTGGTGGAAGCAGTATACTTAAGTAACTGTTACTTAAGTAAAGGTACCAATACAGCATGTAAACATGCTCCATTACAAGTAAAAGTTCTGCATGAAAAATTCTTCTTATGTAAAAGTCCTTAAGTGTTAGTAGCACAATGTAGGTAAAGTATTAAAGTAAATGTTTGGTCTGGTTTGGTCCTTCTAACTGATCATTTTCATCACTAGATGATTCATATTGAAGCATCAGTGGGTAAGCAGCATGTTACTGTTACTGGTATAGCTGCTGGAGGTGAAACTAGTTTGAAATACTTTATATACAGTTTTATATAGAGGGACACCACATACATCTGAGGGGCATGAGATGATTAATGGGAGAGGAAAAAAGAAAAAAAACAAAATGCTGATAGACAAAACTCTATCACTGTGGTGATAAATTGACGTCTGAAATGTGATGTCTTTACACATTGCTTTTTTGTCAGACATCAGAAGCAAAAAAGATTGGAAACTACGGGTTTACTCTAACTTAAAAGCTTGCTATATTATCTTGCTATATTATCAATTATGTGTTAAGTCCAAAAGTAACTGGTACCTAAAGCTCTTAAATAAATGTGGTGGAATATAAACTACAATATTTTGCCCTGAAATGTAATAGAGTGGAAGTAGAAAGTAGCATAAAATGCACATACTCAAAGTACACGTGGCTCAAAATTGTAAAATGTACTTTCCACCACTGGTGCAGAATGTGTCCTACCTCACGCCCAGTGTTCCCAGATAGGCTCTGGATCCACCATGACACTAACCAGTTACTGAAGACCACTCAATGAACTGTATTACATATAAACTCTAACAAAAAGAAGACTAAAGCCCCTCCTGACTAACCAGTGAAAGCACATGATGAGTTCTGAAACTAATTTCCAGATTGGAACACATGCACACAAACCACAGGTCTCTTCTCATTTGTGTACGACTGTGACGCAGTGTGCAGATTTATGATGAACTCAGACGAGTCAGATGCTTCAGGTCAGGTTGAGACGGCACCGGCCTCATCCTCCCACCCTCTCCTAACCCCATTAGTCACAGAGCTGAGCGTGCCATCCAGTCCTACACCTGTTCTGTCCCACACACTCCAGGGAATAATTACTGCCTTGGGAAAAAGCCTGTAGCTTGTACTTTGGTGTGCGCGCACACACACACACACACACACACACACACACACACACACACACACACACAAACTTACCTGTTTATCTTACACTCATTGTGTGGACCTTGCATCAACAAAAACATTGGAACAAATTAATGCAAAGCTACACCTAGAGCTATCCCCTTACCACCACACACACACACACACACACACACACACCCCTCCACACACACTCTAATTAAATGGATGTGTTCTTTCTTTACGAGTTACAGTGCTTGGTAAAAGTCTTCGGCATAGGGGAGTTTACACTTCATGGTCAAATGACAAGTGGCGTTATTTGTCTCTAACTTCAAGACAAAGAAAAGATGGGGGGGTGACAGTTTATCATGGCTATAATCATAAGAACTAATGACACACTGTTAAAAAGCATGTCATGTCCACCATTATTAATATTAAAAATTGTAAAATCACTGTGGTATCAGAGCAATAATGCGCTTCAGTCCATCATGTAGTAAGGAATAAAATACTATCCAATCCTATCATCTATGTTACAGCCAGAACTACTGTCAGAGTCGTGCTGTTATAGAAAATGAATCCACATCTTCTGATTTGACAATTCAGATAAAAATAAGCTAACAATTACAGCAAACTCTACTTAACTCCTAAGATGAATACTGTACTATAGAAGAGTTGTTCTTAGAGAAACTGCACAAATGCTAATTTCACATGTATTATCCTGCAGCTGACAAGAAATGTAATGTCTCTAATCAATTCTTAGCCTGCCAAGAAACAGCATACAGCATTAATTAAACATTTACCAAAGATAAAAAGAAAAGGAATGTGAAACATTTCTTAGATCCGTAAGCCTAAAAATGTATTTCTTTTGCCTAGAACAAAACTCACACAGCTTAATTTACTCTACTGATGTCTCATTTCTTTCTACCAAGCAGACTAATGCTTTATTTTTACAACTTGGCAAGGATGATGAGTATTCTGCTTGAGATTATTCTTCTTATTGTCCCTCAGAAGAAAAATAAGGATTGATGGATAATTATGTATATAGTTTTACATTTTACATCATCAGAATCACTTAGGCTACATCAAACAATCAATGGGTAGATTTATTAGCAGTAGTATGTTTTAGAAACAGCCTGAATGACCAATATTGAGTTCTGAGTCAAGCTTTGAGACGACATTAAAATAAAACTAATGTACAAAACTTTACTTCAGTGTAGCTGAATGTCTAAATTAATTTATATTCAAAAAGGCTGCCAATAATTATAGAAGACACAGTACATCACTGTACTCATCTTAAACAAAAGAATTTGAAATGAATGGAGCTACGATATCCTCACTGAATCCATTATCTAACCTAACTGTCGACCTGTCCACTTAAATCTGCCCCCGATGCATTCTTCTGTGCTGCCAAAGATGAAAAATAGCATGCTACTGGAGTCTGGAACCATTCATCTCTAGGAGCAGTTGATGATGCAGTCGCCAATCCATAATGAGTAGTCCATATAAAATAGCTGAGTCAGAGTTTCATCTTAGCAGCCTTTTGCTGCAAGAAAAACACATAGAAAGCCAGTCTATGGTTTTCCAGGTTGCATGTGAACAGTTTCCCTCTTGAACAAAAGCAAACAATTTTCTCTGGAATTACAGAGCGGTGTGTGACTTTAGAAAGAACTACTATCCATGAGCCAATGGTATCAAGTTATAATTAGATATCCATGAACTTAATTCTCAGAGAGGGCAGAATAAGTCATGCTCATTGGAGGACAAATTGACTTGCAAAATAAAACAATTGTTAATTTCTTTTCTTTGTAAATTAAAAAACAATTGCCTGAATAAACAAAAAAATAAAGACAGTCCTCATACAAAAAGGGGTTGCAATTTACCCTGCATTATGACCGTTCGTTTTCTATGCACATGCATGACATGAAGCCACACAGACACAGCGATAAAACAAAGTGACATAAGTTGAGATTTTCTCAATTCTCTGCAAGTTAGGTATGATGAAGTGACAAGTGGGAAATCCAGATTGGCTCAAATGATTCCTTGGTGAGTCCTATGGTGCAGATTTTTTCACTCACAATGATATGTACTGTGTTTTGCTAAAAAGTTTCTATTATCTGTGTTCATGACTGGTCTAGATTCACTTATGTTCTTATGACATGTAACCTATAACCTATAACTATAACCTTCAAGCAAAACCCTTTGTCATGTCCATCATGTCACACTGTAATGCTTTCTGCTTTTCTGACCACCTACATGAATATTCTATTACATAAGCTTCCTAGAGAACATCATCCCTTATTAAAGCAAGTGCAGATAGTACTGGAAGCAGCAGTGTCTAAGGTGAAGGATCGAGGTTAATAGGCCAGTAGAGAAGGCTTAGAGCACTTTAGATCTGTCACCCCAATAATGTATTTCTGAATTTAATCTAAACAACATGAGGCATGTGTATGTCCAGACAGCACACTGCAGAGGATTAGGTTATATAATTCAAACCTTTCAGTTAGGATAGCGAGTTTGGCAGTTTGTCATAGCTACAGATTTTAAAATGCCTCCCTCTGATGAGACAAAGGTCCACATGGTTATGTCATGTCCCATCAGATAATATCCTGTATGTGTGCATACTATACAAATCCCATTTCCAGCAAAAAGTTGGGACACCTTCTAAAAATGCATTAAAAACTGAACTTATTTGTAATTCACTTCAATAAGAGACCGATCTGGACTGCAGGCAGGCCAGTCAAGCCACACTACTGTAAGTCATGCAGAATGAGGCATCACATTATCCTGCTGAAATAGTCATGGACATGGACCTCATCTGAACAGCAGCACATGTCTCTCCAAAATATCATTTGTACCTTCACATATATGCAGATCACCCATGGTGTGGATACTGATGCACCCTCAGGCCATCACAGATGCTGGTTTTTACACTTTTCCTTGGTAACTGTCTGGTCTCTTTCATCTTTGGCACATAAAATCCAATGTCCATGTTTCACAAAAACAAGCTGAACCGGGACTTTGGCCCAGAGAACTCGCCAGCATTTCTGCACAAAATTAATATATGGCTTCCTCTTTGCATAACACAGTTTCAGGTTGCATTTCTAGATTTCCAACTTTTCTGGAAATGGGGTTTGTAGATAGACAGACAGACAGACAACCGCACCTATCCATTGTCATACCCCACAGCATTGTATTTTAATGTTATAAAAATAAAAGCACATATATCTCATATCTCTTTGACAATGATTTCTTATCACCATGTGCTCATTCAGACATAAAAATCATCATAATTTACTTATCAACGTTTTAAATTTCTCCAGGCTGATTGCTGATCAGGTGGACTGAAATGAAATGCATAATTTGTCTCTTTAATGGCAAAATAAAATATTCATTTTTTTAATATTAATTCACAAAATAACACATTTCTGGTTATTACACAAAAATGGTTACAGCGTCTACAGAGTCTTTCAACACCAGCACAGTAGTTTGAAACTGTAAGTGAAATATGTAATGTTGAAAGCCACTACACTTTCGACAATATGGCCAAAGGTTTGTAGACACTCACCCATATGTGTTCCTACCCCAAACAATTGTATTGGATGTCTTGAATGCTGTAGCGTTACAATTTCCTTTCACTCCAATTATAAGGCCCAAACCTGTTCCAGCATATCAGTGCCCCTGTGCACAAAGCAAGCTCCCTGAAGACATATGTGGAACGAATGAACTCAATTGGCCTGCACAGAGCCAAGACCTCAACCCCACTGGTCACTGGAACTCCAGCTGCACCCCAGACCTCCTCACCAACATCAGTGCCTGACCTCACTAATGCTTTTGCACAAATCCACACAACCATGCTCCGAAATCCAGTGGAAAGCCTCTTCAGAAGACTGGAGATTATTATAACAATAAAGGGGGACAAAATCTATCAGGACATCATTACTGTATGATGAAGGCTGCTATCTCACTTGCATCAGTGGATGATGGTGTGTGTGTACCCATGTATCTTTTTTATTTAAGTATTTTTCTTTAATTATTTTTCCATTGTTTATGTGCTAAAAAAATGCAATAATAAAACAACAAAAACAATTATGGATAAACTGTGCACAGGGCAAGAAATGATAGCAAGTAAACACATCTTGAATAAAGGAAAAGGATATGCATTATGCATATGCAAGTATGCACTGGGTAACACTTTATATAATTTATTTATATAATAATGGGCGGTATGGCACTGGAGTGGGTAGAGCTGTTGCCTCACAGCAAGAAGCACCAGGGTTTGATTTCCCAGGCCAGGCCAGGGTATTCTCTGTGTGGAGTTTGCATGTTCTCCCTGTGTCTTCATGGCTTACCTCCAGGAGCTCCAGTTTCCTCCCACAGCTCAAAGACATGCAGTCAGGCAAACGGGAGATACTAAGTTGCCCCTAGGTGTGAATGTGTCTGTCTGTGTGTCTGCCCTGTGATGGACTGGCAACCTGTCCAGGGTGCCTGCCTTCCGCCCAGTGAGTGCTGGGATAGGCTGCAGCTGAGCTGTGGACATGCTCCAGCATTATTAACTAATGACTGACAAGCAATGAATAATTTAGTTTAGAATTTAATTTTATCTTTTTAATGATTATCACATTCTTTATTAATCATTTACCAATATAAATAAATGTAATAAATAAATTACCATACCATGTAGCATAACTACAGCATTATAATTGCATTACGATCATTTGTTATTATAACTTTACTATATTTTTTACCTGTAGCGCATGCAGATGGTATTCTACAGAGCCCCTAAGGGGTGACTGCTGAAAAAAAAAAAAGCAACAACAGCGAGGTCCCTTGGAAGCAGCGTATACAGTACAGGCCAAAGGTTTGGACACACCTTCTCATTCAATGTGTTTTCTTTATTTTCATGACTATTTACATTG
>JAOTRJ010000030.1:6083157-6093633 GCA_028564905.1 Leptodoras praelongus | reverse complement strand
ACTAATAAATTATTGTGGTCTAAAATGACAGGTGTTTCAGTTTCATTGTCTAACCCCTGTATATATATATATATATAGTTGACGTGGGCATTTTGCTGAGACCTGGTAAGCCTGCACAACAGTGGCCTGAGAGATAATGTTTAATTAGCCATATTTCATTCTGCTCCATTCTTACCCGCAGATTTTGTTGCATTATCCACTGCCTGAATCTGAATGGACCCCACTTTACATTTCAATTATTGTTCGTTTATACTATTTGATGTTTTAAGGCACATATTCAGCCAAGACTTATTCTTAGTATGTCAAAACTGTATTGTGTCAAGACACTATCATATCACATTGAATCAAATTTGAATTTTATTTATCGCTACACCCACAGGTATAACACATGGGGCAAGTAAATTCAAAGTATTTCACAGATGCTGTGGCTAAAAGTACAAAAGATCAAACCTGCAGCCTTGCATATGAAAAGATGTATTATTTCTTCCTTCTCAAACCGTGTTACTTTACTTTCAAGCTGAGACTAAATATAGGCACTTCCACCAACTCACACTGTAAAAACATTGTAAAGCACAATAGAATGTGCAGAAAACGGTCAGGGCTGGGCAGTATATTGACTTTTTATGGTACAGTACTGTGCAAACGTCTTAGGCACCCTATTGTTTTAGTTTTGTTATTGATTTTTTCATATTTGAGTTCTGCATTATTGAGTCAGTACAAACAGATTTTATATTTCTAGACATTACTTTTGTAACAAAACATTATATGTTACACAAAGATGTTTGTAATGTCAGTAATGAAAAACATAATGAAGGCTGCTGAGTTTTGTATGCAAAAGAAGAAGTAAGTGTGACAGTCAAAGTCTCCAAAAGATCTGCAGCGGATTCTCTAAGATGAAAGAAATTATATTACAAAATCTAAAAACAATAGAGTGCCTAAGACTTTTGCACAGCAGTGTATAGCAATATACTTTCAACAAGATATAGGATGTTATTGTAAAATATACAGAGAATTTTACAGTGTGGTTCCTAGTGAAGGATACCCGAGTGGAACTTTGCTGAACAGCTTTGCTGATCTGTAATCTGCACTAATCAGGTCTGGGCTTCTGAGAGTAAACCACAGTTGGGAATCAGGTTATGCATGCATGTAAACACACACACACACACACACACACACACACACACACACTCGATGCCAGAAAAGCCAGCAGTGTCTACGGAAGGTTTGGCTTTAACTGAGAACAGGAAATGCATGTTGATGTAACAGGTGTGCTGGGGTTATCTACTCACTCACCTTTATACTATTAAAAATGATTTGTTACTCAGTGCCATAGCTTGACTCGCAACAACACACAGAGCACACCCCTTTATACATTATAAATGATATAACATGCACAGGCAGCATGTTGGAGTAATGATTCTACTCATGGTTTCCCAGCTGCATGGATTTCCAGCTTTCCATCAGATGCGCAGGTCTGCATCACCACCTACTGTGTTTGTCTCTTACAAGCTGAAAACTTGTTCTCGTCTGGAATTCCTGATGTGCTCTATCGAGGACAGAAACTGTTTCTTACCTAAAGAGCTCCTTACCAGTTTGCAAACTAAAAACACCAAACTAAACCATTCATTAGCAGTTAATTTGCATATTGTCCACTTTATTATCCTAGCAAACTACAAACCAAACCATTTTACAAAGCTAGACAAATATTAACTGATCTGATGAGTTGCAAACAATGCACAGGTCAATGTCAGACCATGATACTTTAATCCAATTAATAATAATAATAGGTTGGATTTATATAGCTCCTTTCACAGAACCCAAGGACGCTTTACAAAACAAATAAGTACAGTTGACATATTTCAAATGGTTTTATTTGCATGTCACCAAATATTCAACCAAACCCACAACAGCTTCAACGATTATCCCCCCTTTGGTGATATCTGTGGTTTTTATACATTTCATTCAACATAACACAGGCCACTTTGCAGCGTCATGTAACCAGACACAGGTCACTAAAGATAATCTTAGCTCTGCCGTTAGTGACAGACAATAAGCAGAAGAAAGTCTCAGACAGATATAATCAAGTCAGCCCTCCTGTTTCTAATCATCTAGAGTAGAGTGTTGGCAGCCGCTTGAGTGAAAGCACTGCATGCTCTTCTGTAATGACGGCCATTAAAATGCTCAGGCATTTGTGACATGAAAACAGGAAAATCAATACATTTGTGTGGGTTTGATTTATGAACATCTTGTGTAATGGGGTTTCCAACCCAATCAGACTTAGTAACACAAGCATATGTTGTTGTTCCACATATAGACTTTATGTCTATAGATTAATCCTTCATCAATATCTTTTGACTTTCATGTGTAAAATAAATGAGCTTTTTTCCAATTTATATTCTCACAGTGTCACTTCAAATTAATTACTCAATCCAGTTGCTGAAGGTTCCTAACAGGCACCACTTAACTGATTACTAAAATTATGTTTCACATCATTGTCCCTTGTTTATCAGGTCTCTAAAGTCCTGTCACTCAATCAATGAGATCCTAAATCCTAGAGGTCTTAGAGGCATTTCATTTTAATCATGCTTTCTCTCTGGACCCAGTTTAGGTGCGTTTACCCTAAAGGCACTGATTCTTTTAGTTTGGTTTTGAGACTAATGAATTGTTGATGTGTAATAAACAAATATCCTTAACAAATTAACTTATACAATACACTTATACACCAAGGGGAGTTTTTTTAATTGGTACTGTATATTATACAGGGACGTATTTGTTTTGTGCCACAATACAGTGTTAAACTATCACTGGTACAGGAAAAGGGAAGAAGGAATAATTAAATTGGCAATGGCAGGGGCAGTTTTAGACAACACAATTATGATATTGTCTGGGTATAACCTTAACAGACTGTGACCATCGCAAATTTGTAACATTAAAACCAGCTACGCGTCTCACATTGATTATTTCTGGCAAATTATAGAACCAGATTTTACAGCTTGTTCTCCACTGGCATCTAAAAACATTAATTGCATGTCATATTTATCGGGTTTGAAATAATATCAGTTTTTTTTTATCAGTTGAAATAATAAACTATAATAATAAAATAATTTAAATTAAAGGTTCAATGATCAAACTTAAAATGGAAACCATATATGGTTTAGTAAACTTAAATAATCAGAAACCACCAGGACTGAATATCATCATATAGTCAATATAAAAGGTCAAAAGACGTAATAAGCATGACTGTTGATTAGCTCAACTGGGACTTTCTCATATTTCATATTAACACATGGTGTGATCTGCACTCAGAACATAGTGTTAGTGTGTTCAGTAGTCTTAATGAGCTAATACTAAGGCAGCATGGCGATTTAGGACAGCCATCAAAAAGCCTGTCTCGGTTGTTATGCTTTTTTATCCCAGCACACTTCAAGGCAGATAAATCACAGCGCTAGACTCTTGTGTACTTTTCAACATTAATGAGCAATACAAATTCAGTAGATCTGTCTGCTTGGCCAAGAACCAGGACCATTTCTTTAAGATTCCCTGTATGTGATGAGCCATTTCTAGCTAGCTTTTCAAAGGCATTTTTCTGACTTGTCAAGAATCTTCCTGTCCCTTGTTAAATGGGAATAGGAACAAAAGAATACAGTCTTAAGTGCACATAGGAGGGAAGAACTGGTGCCTACACTCCAACAACCAACTCCTGAATGCGGCAAATTTCTTTTCCTATCTTTTAAGGTTAGAATCTGGAACCATATTTAACATTTAAGTACACTTTGTCATATCTTTATTCTCTTTCTCAAAGATTGGAAGATAAAATAAAGTATTTATTATGAGAAGTCCTCCTGCACGTCCTGCCTGGCTTTTTGTTAGATGTGTCACTGGGACAACAGAGAGGAGAGTTCAAGGAGTCTATGTTAAGAATCTCACTCCCAGCCTTCACAGCTACCAGGAAATAATGAGCAGGAAGTGAAATACAAGATCCTTACAATACAAACGATGATCCTTCCAAGCATCTTGAGAGCGGAGGGTATTATTCGTTTTACTGCATAAAATCTAATTCTAACTTTTATATGAAGGTTACATAATATTTACAACTTGATTACAATGGATACAATAAAACTCCACACATATAAGTCACTTTTGCAGGTCTTACAAAGAAAAGGAAAGAAAAGTAGCTCGCATTTAATCAGATGTACAAAAAAAGCATCTAGGGGAAGCTGTAACTGTGATTAAAGCCAAAACTGAGTTATATTCAGCACCTGGTTCTCTAAAAGGCAAAAAAAGCTGTTCTAGAAGAATGAGAATCTGAATGCGGCAGCATGAAAGCCTGCATTCAAGCATTCTGAAACATGCTCTCTCTCTCTCTCTCTCTCTCTCTCTCTCTCTCTCATGTGTAAGGATCAAAGCCTAGCCTCCAGAGCTTGACTACTTGAGTGGCGTGTGGGGGGATGTGTGTGTATGTATTAATAGGGACAGAGGCGAGATATATCTTCTGATCAAGAGCTTGTTTCTGCTCACTTATAGACTTCAGTTATGCTATCATCAAGCATGCGGGGGAAATTTTTCATGAAAATACACTTGACTGCCTCATTTGCATAATTAACCAATTTGGCAGGCAATTATTATAAATTAGGCACTTTACGCACCACTGATGAATCATATACAGTTGTAGTTGATTTTGAGGATTTAATGCATGTCATTTAACAAGATAATACATGAGCCTGATTATAAGCTCATGTGAGCACCATTATTACAACATGCTATATAATTCTGTGAAAGGGAAAACCTTCACTACCTTATAAAACTGAACAGAAACTCACAGAGGCATTACCTACCTGTCGTTTGGAGACATGTCTCAATCGGAAATGGGGTTGGCTTCTGCTCTGTGGACAACAAAAGACACGGATTATTTTTCTCTTATATATTTTCATTGGAAAGAGTAGGCAACGGATTCTGAAACTGTGCACTTATAGACGAATGTAAACACATACTGTGCGTGGTGTCAGTGGAGGTGTGAAATTACTCTCTCTGAGGTCAGGGGTTCAGTCCCCAATGCTATGATTATGCTGTTCATTTTTGGGCAAGTCACTTCATAGAAGCCTAACATATCTGAATGTGGCTGCACAATAATTTATATAAATGTACCATAAATGGTCATATAAAGGGCTAGGTACAGACAGACTGGCAGTAAACTGGCATGAATGATTATATAAATCCTATTTGCACTCTAGCTACCACCGATGAGGGAAGAACACGTCCATAGCCAAGGGTGCTTGTTTGCATAAATGTCCTAGTTACTTACATTTTCAATATCATCATTCTACCGCAGTTATGACCCTGTGTGTTAATGCAATGGATTACAGTTGGCATTTTTATCGAGATATCCATGGACATGTAATTTTAAACTAATAAAAGTGATCTATATTAAATTGTAAAATACTTTAATATGTTGTAATGGCCAATAAAGTACTAAGAATGGCCTAATAATATCTCTACACCTTTACCTTCATAAAGAATGCAAGCCTCTATAAATATGCAAGAACGTGCAAATCTGAAACATCCTTATTTCCATTCCAGTTCCACCCTCTGGCCTCATTACACTGCAGTTCTGTATATTACACAAATAAATTTTGCAACTTGTCAGCTTGCAGGTAAACTAGAGTTTAGCACAGATGGACATTATGCACAGAAGCAGTACTTGAATCTTGATTGTCACATGATTAGCTAATACACAATGTGCCATATACCATATAACACAGAAATTATGATTTTTCTTGTAACTATTAGGTAAAGCATCTACCTATCTTCGCACACAGATTCTGCATTTAATTACATTAGGCATGCTGAAATAATTAGCATTTAGACATTAATTCAAGCTGCTGATGATTTGACCTGAGACCAAGATCACTTGATGTAAGACCCACTGAATTATGTATTTCTTACATAAGTACTGGGAAAATAAGTTCTCAGTTCAGAAATTCGAACAGATTTGACCCTAAACAATAAAGAAGCAGTTTAGAACGCTCTAAATCAGATGAAGATCCAGGTACACGAAATTCTAAAAAAGTTCCAGATAAGATACTAACATGCCTAAACGGCAACTAATGTTAAAGCTTCCAATGTTTATTTTGAAAAAAAAAACAGCTCTAAGGTTTTAATGCTTAATAATTAATAAGTATGTGCATATAGTATATAATCCATCCATCCATCCATCCATCTTCTTCCGTTTATCCTGGGGCCGGGTCACGGGGGCAGCAGTCTAAGCAGGGATGCCCAGACTTCCCTCTCCTCCGACACCTCAGCGAGCTCCCCAGGAGGAATCCTGAGGCGTTCCCAGGCCAGCTGAGAGACATAGTCCCTCCAGAGTGTCCTCGGTCTTTCCCGAGGTCTCCTCCCAGGGAGGCGTCCATGGGGCATCCGAAAAAGGTGTCCGAGCCACCACGACTGGTTCCTCTCGATGTAGAGGAGCAGCGGCTCTACTCTGAGCTCCTCCCGAGTGACCGAGGATCTCACCCTTTCTCTAAGGGAGCTCCTGGCCACCCTACGGAGGAAACTCATTTCAGCCGCTTGTATCCACAATCTTGTCCTTTCGGTCATTACCCACAGCTCATGACCATAGGTGAGGGTAGGAACGTAGATTGACCAGTAAATCGAGAGCTTCGCCTTTCGGCTCAGCTCCTTCTTCATCATGACGGTCCGATACACTGACCACATGACTGCGGCGGCAGAGGCACCGATCCACCCATCAACCTCACGCTCATACTCTATATAGTATATAAGACAGTTCCAAATGATATATTTTGTTTCATAGTGGTGCTCCACATTATTTCAATTTTATTTTATTGTACTGATAAAGCTCCTTATTGGCACAACAGAAAAGTATTCACCCTATCACCCATCGACTGCCAGCTGAAATCTGGATGATGCCATAGCTGCCTACAGCTGGAAGCCCAGAGGGCATGCTCTCAGGGTGGGAGGGGTAGCATAAATTCTCTCCGGAATCAATCAGAGCGGCACTAGCCAATCATGGGCATCTGTGAGCTCATGCATACAGCATACTTCTCTCAGTGTGTGTTACACCTCTCCCTGACATTGCAAGTGCAAGAGCTTGAAAAGATGCAGTGGCTGGCATCATGTGTCTTGGAAGAAGAACGTGATAGCCCTCGCCCTCCCTGACTGGTAGCTGTCGTGTAATATGGGAGAAATCCTAATGGGTGGGAATTGGACGGATGACCAAATCAGGGGAGAAAAAAGACATTGTCCTAAACCAGCTTCACAAAGGCATAAAATCCAGGCATAACTTTTATATGTATATAAATTTTATTTCTAATGAGCAAGCTGGGGCAATAGTGGCAAGGAAAAACTCCCTACCTTGAGAGGAACCAGACTCAAAAGGGAGCCCATCCTCATTTGTGAGACACCGCCTAGTGCAATAATAAATAATCCCTTCTATAACTGTGTGCATTTATAAACAGTAATTTCTTTAAAGTTTTAACATGTAGTCTATTTTGTTGAAGTAAGAACTTGTCTTTAAACACTGTTTTCACTGTCCTTTTTTTCAAAACAAGCCATTGTCAGTTTGCTGAGTGGAACTCAATATGGCCTTCGATATGGATTAGTCTTCACCACCAAGAAATCTGTCAATTCTTATTACTAATTTACATACTTCCCTTAAAATATACTACAAACAGGGGGAAAGTTATTGATGGAAACAACCTTTTCAGATATTCGACCTTTCTGAGAACTTGACCCTGTTTGGGTCAATTCCAAAATCTAATCAATTCATCTCCTGCTTATGATGACAATTCTATATTCTATATCACACCAGCAATAAGCTTTTACAGACAGACGGAGAGAAAGATGGAGATGGACAGAAGACAGGCCTTGTGTTCCTGAACATGAACATGTAAGTACCATCTCCGTATGGCAAAAGGGGAGGAAGAAAACTATTTCAGATGCATCACCTTGATCAATTCTGAAATCTAACCAGTTAATTGTCTGGTTACAGTTCAGTCCAAACATTCAGCTGCCCATTCTTGAGTTAATGAGAATCTCGAATGGAAGCACAGACAAACAGACCAACTGGAAAACTTAATCGTACAAATCTATGATGATCTATAAAAAACTTACCCCACTCTCTCTCTCTCTCTCTATCCCTGTAGCTAAGCTCTGATCTGATGAGCTGCCGTCAGCTAAATATTGTACATTCATGCATGTGATCTGCTCCTGAAGCCATTCATGTTCTTTTTTAGAAAGCTGGAGCTGCTGATCTACAGGCAACATTTTTTCACATTTCTCTTTCACGACCAAGGTCTACCAGTTGACGATATAAATGAATGCAAAGCAGTCTTTGTATTATCTTCTCAGCACTGTTTTTGAAAATCTACACTGCTTTAACAGCATATCAACTGCATCAAAACCAGCTATTCAATCACATTACATTGTGGTTGTCTTTCCAAGCTGGACTTCCAGCTAATGAAACTTGAGTCATAACCCTCTCTGACAACCCACACATTGCTGCGTGGACACACACACACACACACACACACACACACACACACACACACACACACACACACACACGTCAATGCTCTGTTACATAAGGAATGCTTTTTCTTTCATGGGTTAAGGTCATATGCCATTTTAAAAGCTCACACATACGCACACTCAGACACACAACATAACAAGAAAGCTGAATGTAAGACTACAGGGTGACATTCTCCATACACACACATCTCAGGTTGCACGCTGTAACCAGGCAACCAGTGCATTTTAGAAAGATAACTGGGTATGCACTACTTTAGCTTTGTATTAGCATGCCTGCTTTTTTCACAGGGAGTCAGAAATGCTGCTCACTGCTCTTCCAGCTCACAAATGTTGATGCCGATACTTTATGATTATGAACCATGTTGTAATTACTAGAGACTCCACGTCAAGGTGTCACGTCATGACCCCTCTGAAGCAGGGCTGAAGGTCTACAGTAAAAGTATACAGACTAAGAAAAGCATGCAACACAGACAAACAAAGAAATGGTGCCAATGAGCATAGGAGATGTATTAATTAGACTGGAGTGGCCCCCTCTGTATATGACATGCATTATTGAAGGACTCGGGTGTGTCGGAGTGTTTCTGGTGTTAAGTGTGCTAATTCGTCTCTGGGTTAGGAGTGTGTGTGTTTATGCAGCTGCCGGGTAGTACGGCTCTAAGCAGTAACACACACGTCTCTTAATGCCCTCTTTATTAGCTCTTGGTGGGAGACAAAGCGAAGACGTATGTTTTCTCACACTGCGCTTGAAATGTGACACCAGGTAACAAAACTATCACAGGTCATGCAAGTGCAGCACCCAAGTAGTGGAAATAATTCACTGTAATAACGTTGCAGTAAATATAGTGATATATGTTTAAACACCAAAAACATGATAAAGTAATTATTGAGCAAGTAAATAAATAAATAACTAAACATAGCACATAGCGGCATGAAATACAGTATACTAAATTTGGCATGTGATTAAAGATTGTTGTAGTAATGTGGGGTGAAATTTCAAACCTGTAGCATAAAAGCGTTATTGAGATATTGATATGCGTCAGTTGCGGCACCACAATGGATGAAAGAATGTGGTAGTGGTGCAGGGTGTTTACCATTACCTCACAATGCCTACTTTTTTTATTTGAACATTATTCACTAGGTGAATGTACTACTCCACAAATGAATCATAAAGAGTTTGTGTAATGTTTCTCCAAGAGGCCAACTTTCCATAAACTTTTTTTTTTTCTTGTAGACAAAATGGTTCGAGCCTTTGCACAGAAAGTGCTACAACAATTCAGAGGGTTCTAGCACAACTGGCAACATACACCTAAGGAGGCTCCCAAGTGGCGCAACGACAATGCTTTCACTTTTAGCCGGGAGCTCAGAGAGCAAGATTGGCCATGCTCTCAGGGAGGGAGGGGCAGCATACGTTCTCCCCCCATGTCAAACAGCGCGACACTGCCATACAAGAGGTGGGCGGGAGCGCTCTCCTCCGAGCACACTACACCGCTCCCGAAAGTTGCATGAGCAGCAGTTTCGAAAAGAGGCAGCGGCTTGCGTCACGTGTATCAGAGGAATAAAGGGATGGCTTCGCCGTCCCTGACTGGAAGCTCATCGTGTGACAAGGGGGGGAAGCACTGACGGGTGGGAATTGGAGACGACTAAATTAGGGAGAAAAATCGGGGGAAAAAACAACAAAAAAAAAACTTACACCTAAGGACACAAAGGTTTATATTCTGTATCAGACATGTACGGTTACAGCTATTTCAAATGGATTGGTGATGTCTAACTACAGGGGTTAGACAATGAAATTGAAACACCTGTCATTTTAGTGTGGGAGGTTTCATGGATAAATTGGACCAGCCTGGTGGCCGATCTTCATTAATTGCACATTGCACCAGTAAGAGCAGAGTGTGAAGGTTCAATTAGCAGGGTAAGAGCACAGTTTTG
>JAOTRJ010000030.1:5702278-5713570 GCA_028564905.1 Leptodoras praelongus | reverse complement strand
TGTTCCTGCCTTGCGCCCTATGTGGCCGGCTAGGCACCGGCTCCCCTGTGACCCTGAAAAGGAATAAGCGGTCAAGAAGATGAATGAATGAATGAATTAATGTTTAATATAGTGGATTAAATTCTCCTAAATTGATTCATCTTAGGGCTGTCTTAGGTATGACAAATTCTATTCCTGTTTCACATGTTAAAACATTTCTCTGTTTGGAAGTTTTGAAGGCCGTGATTAACTTATTTAGTCATGTCAATTTTGGGGAGGAGTCAAAACGATATAAAAACACAAAATCTTCAGGTTTCAGTGAGCCGCAGTAGAGCAGCAATATGTAGATGGGATTCATTCCAAGAATTACTTTAGCAGCTTGGTGTGCCCTTTCGTCGCACTGCTATTAAATCTCTCCTATAGCTGCTGGGAGAAGTGCATTAGGAGTGCATTAAAGCACTTCATGACACATTTATGGCATTTCACTCACTTATGATTTGTGAAGCTTCCGCATTGGCTGAACTTCCTCTAGTCTGGATGGAATTGGAGCAAAGCCAAAGGTTGCACTCCTGTGGAACATGGACTACTTGTGCTGTGTGATAAAGGACTCCAGTGGTGGAACGTAATGTGTTAGATTATTGATCACACACTGAGCAATGCTTTTTTGAACAATTTGTTTTTTTTCTAATTTGAGCATTTATAGTTCACACCTCAACAAACAAGACACTAAAAGCATTAAACAGAATGTAATGGTTGTAAAACATGGCAGCTGTGATTGTTGGTTCTTCCAGTGAAATCGAGATCAAATCATATGGTTCAAAATAATGTTGTATACATGTTGTAGCAAAGTTTTGTTTTTGCACCAAAACAAAATGACTATTTTAATATTTACTCACTACATAAAATGATCTTGTGCCTTTCAGGTGGACATATAGTAACTGTGATCTGTTCTTTCCTGATTATTATCGCTTGGGCAGCTTCTGGTGAGGAGTTCAGAGAGAATATCAATTTACACCAACAATGCCTGACAATAGATTGTGGCTAAGAAAGACAAGACCTTTGGGAAGTCTTGATGACCTTTGTCGCCATGTAGGCCTCAGTCGTGTCCTATATACCTGCTGTATCAATCCAAAAGGAGAAGCATGATCTCTCTGACCTGACCTGTAAGATCTGCCCACTCAGCTGTGAAGGACTGGGTTTGTGGATACACATGAAATCACAGCCTATCGCAGATACTGCAAATACATCAACCTTGCAAATATTCCCAGGTTCATATGGATTTCATAGAGATTTTACTCTATGAGTAATGATTTTACTCTATGATGAGATTGTATAGCTTCCTCATTCTGCATACATTTATTTTTTTTTTAGGAAAAAGAGCTGCTTTTCCAGCTATTCATTTGGATATGCACACCTGGATGCATACATGTGGGCTTATTCATTATTGTGTCTTTTTTTCAGGCTCAGGTCAAGGGTAATATGAAGATAAATGCAAGGGCTTGAAGTGAAGCATGTTTTTGATCTCTCTCAAAGCAATATCTCTAATCAAGGGACCCATTGGTCTTCGGTTCTTTAGCCTCCCTATTATTGTGTAGTTTCTATGAAGACTCTTAAGGCTTTTGGGCATAATGAATACCTCTTGAGTAGTCAAGATTCTCCTCCATGAATGTATCTTTGGAGCAATATATGAAGTACCACCAAATGACATGTTGTGTTTTATATACAGTGGGCTCCAGAGGTCTGAAAGCTCTAGTGAAAACGCATCTATTTTGCATTCGGTTCTAATTTAATACAACAAATTGTATTACAAATTATATTACTGACATCAACTTGCAGGAAAAGTAGAATCTTTGAAATATTTACATATTTTCATGTGTTGTCCCCTGTTTGTGTTAAAGATAGGGTGCGCTTGAGCTTATATGGACTCCACAAATCTGTGCAAAACTTTAAGAACCATTTTAGATCCAATCCATGATCAATATTGCAAAATCTTAATAAAAATAGTAATAAAAATATTAATATTAATATTCTAGATATTGATTTTTTTCTTTTTATGAATAGCACATTCATTTATAATATATTAATATATTTATTTACTTATTTATCATTTTGATTGATTGATTGATTGATTTAGAAAGCTTTCCAGCAAGGTTAAACACAGCAAGTTGGGTTAAACAACTTAGAACATGCCACCTTAAGTAAATTAAAGTAAATAACATTAAATATTTGATTGTGTATCCCTTGCTTGCAATAACTGCATGAAGACAGTAACCACTGACATCTACTAAACTGTTGCAATTGTCTTCTGTGGTGCTTTTCCAGACTAGAACTGCAACTTCTTTAAGAGGTGAAATGCTGCTCAATTGGGTTAATGATGACTGACTTGGCCAGTTGAAAAACCTTCCACTTTTTTCTCCTGATGAAATCCTTTGTTTCTTTGGCTGATCTGTTTGATATCTGATTGTTAGTATACCAGCGGTTTCTTTATTTTCCAGGACATTCCAAATTGTTGCATAGCCCAATGCATGATTGACTTTCCCTCTTTTCTCAGCTTAAAAATGGCTTGCTTTTCTCCCACAGACAGCTCTCTGGTCTTCATGTTGGTTTATCCTGTGAAACCCAGGGCTAAAACCAATGTCCAGAGCTATTCGTCTTTTAAATAATAGATCTAACAGGGCACAAGTGGATGACAACAAATACCTATCAATCATGTTACAATATTTTTTGATCACTTGAAAAATGGGTGTGTACAAACAAAAAGTGCCTGAGTTGTAAATGTTAGGAAATAAAAGCTGAAATTCTGATTTATTGCCTCCTATTCATCTTTTGATTTCAAACCCAAATGTTTTTAATATATAGCAAAAACAAAAAAATCAGCCTTGCTACTCCAACACATTCTGAAGGGACTACATTTGTACAGAGTGTCTGTATATGCCCTGTTAAATGCCTTGCAGGCTGGGTCGCTCTCGTTCTGAGTTTATTCGGCCCTGAATCCTCAGACAGGATTACTGTTATTAGAGTGCTGGATGGGCATGCTGTGATTGAGAGTTAATCTACAGTAGCTCAGCAGGCAGTGGAACAGAGAACAAGAGGAATGATGTTTAATCAGAAACAGGCAGCTGTATCCGCAGGGCTTCATATACCCAACAAAGGTATTTTGAATCAGACTGGTCCTCATTGGTGAACAGTGGGAGGTGTTAGGCATGGTTACAAGACTTAAAATCATCCTACTGACTCAATACTTAAACCAGCCAGGATTGTAAAACTTCACAGAGGAAATCAGTCCTGAGACAGATTCTTAATCAACATTAAGAATAAGATCAGAATGGACAGGCATAACCACACACTTTATACCACAGCACTGTTCTTGATTCTGATTGGTCAGAAGGGGTTGACTAATTTTCCATAAATGCAGGTCTGACAGCAGGCCATAATTCACATCACAGGTTTATATTAATGCTGATGTTGTAATACACTATTGTTTCTATAGCAACTGATAATTTATCAGGGACAGTGGCTCAATAGGTTAGGACTCTGGGCTGCTGATAGGAAAGTCTGGGATTCATGGGAGGGTTGTTTCAGGAAAGAAGGGCATTCGATGTAAAACCTATGCCACATTTGGGCCAGTGGGTTTGATCTGCTGTGGCACCCTCAAGAATTGGAAACATGAAAGAAAATGAATCTTCACATAATCTAAGGCAAACAATAAACAGATCCATCCATCCATCCATCCATCCATTTTCTTAAACGCTTGTTCCTGTTCAGGGTCATGGGAGAGCCGGTGCCTAGCCGGCAGCTTAGGGCGCAAGGCAGGAACAACCCTAGACAGGGTGACACACTCACACAATAGGGCCACTTTAGAGACACCCATTAACCTAACATGCATGTCTTTGTGCATGTGGGAGGAAACCGGAGTACCCGGAGTAAACACATCCGGACACGGGGAGGACATGCAGACTCCACACATAAAGGACCCAGACAACTTCACCCAGGGATTGAACCTGGGACCTTCTTGCTGTGAGGAGACAGTGCTACCCACTGAGCCCAATAAACAGATGAAATGTTTGAATGAATGTTCAATTATTAAAAAATATTCATTCATCTTCTTGGCCGCTTATTCCTTTTCAGGGTCACGGGGGGGGCGGTGCCTAGCCGGACACATAGGACGCAAGGCAGGAACAACCCTAGACAGGGCGCCAATCCATCGTAGGGCACACGCACCCACACACTCGTACACACACTCACACACTAGGGCCACTTTAGAGACACCAATCAACCTAACGTGCATGTCTTTGGACTGTGGAAGGAAACTGGAGTACCCGGAGTAATATACTGTACATTATTTTTTTTATTTAGTAGTAGATCAAATGATTAAAGGCAGTAAATCCCATCCTATCCTTTGCCAGTAAATACCCCTCTACAACTATCTGTAACTCCCCAATAGCAAATGACATGGTCCATTAGAACTGACTTCACAAAGGGAGTAACCCAGTGAAAAATGTAATTCAGCGTAACATTGCTTGGATTTGCAGTACATTGTTAACTGTAACTTGTTTGTCTCCTTCACGTGCTTTGTGACTGCTGGGAAATTCACAGATAGCTTCTTCTTTTAAGCCGCCAATACTTTCTTTCTTCTGTGGGAAATGGCAAAAGAAGGAAAGCTACTGTTGTAATATTAAAAAAAAAACAGATGCAGATGGAAGGCTACAGCCAAAGATGTATGAAAAACTGGCCAGAAAAACATGAAAGTGATTGATGTGACCACATATGAACCAGAAGGCCAGAAGGAGCCTAATGAGTTCATCATCCACATTTAAATGTACATATATGAATCTGGCAGATGCTTTTCCCCCTAAGCAGTTTACATTTGAGCTTAGCGGTTCAGGGTTAAGGACCTTGCTCAAGGGCACATTCTGGTGATCCTGGTATATAAAACCAGGGGATCCCCAGAGTGTTTTGATAAAAACCAAACATCTACATAAGAGCCTTAGAAAAACTGCACATGTTCCCGGTGAATGTATAAAGTGCTCGTAGACCCAATTTAGTGACTTAAGATCTTTCCAGGATGTTAGACCCTGGCCTTCTACTGTGTTTTTTATTTTAAAAAAAAACCTGCATGCCTTGACTGTTCTTGGGTGATCGGAGACCTGTGTGTGACGGTCAAGTTAGTGTTTTATCTAGTCTTTCCAAACACACTCAGCTGGTCTCTACAGTGCTCAGGGGTATACAGTGGTCAAGCATTAGAGGTTTGAGTATGACATTTACTTGTTAGAGCACTGACCCAGAGCTCACCTTCCATTATTTTGACAAGATCTGGTGCATTTGGAGAGGGGTTCTAATGGGAAACCCATGGCATATGCGTATAAAGAAACCTTGTCTACTTTTTCTGTTGTTCAGTCATGTATGGAAGCCATGGAAGATTTCACAACTGCACCTTCATTAAATTTGCACAAGCCAACTCACCTACAATGGTGTCAGTGACTAAAGTTAGGGTTTTAAGCTTAATTAATCAGACAAACACCATAATAAAATATACATAAAGCATTACGCATGGGTAATGTAGAAGGGAAACATACAAAAAAATACCTATAAAACTGTAAGGCTCTACTTAACTACTCTTTCTTTCTCTCTGTCTCTCTGTCTCTCTCTCTCTCACTGTCTCTCTCTCTCTTCAATAGGCTTCCTGAAGGTACAGCAGAGGGCAGTCTTACTCTAGGATGTCTTCCCATTCACAAATATCAAATTCTAATTTAATAATGATTTTTGTTCATTTTAAGAATCAAGATATTATAATAACCGATATATGTGCACGTAAACTGCAGTGAACCACACTGGAAATGAAAGTAAAGAAATGCGACAGAAATACTATGAGATAAATGTAATGCAATAATGAATACACAAACAAATAAACAAACAAACCAGCAAATAAAGAAAGAAAGAACTGCAGCATCTGCAATTTGAATTCTGCATAAAAATGACCAAAGAACATACTGAAAGAATAAATGATAAAAGAATAAAACAATACAGTATAGCAGCAGGAAAACAGTTCTTGCTGTTCTTCAGTATTTTGCATACACATGTTTTGCAGCCATGATTATTTGATGCAGTTTGAAGGTTTCCTACCATTCCTACAAAACCAGCTTGATAACACTGGTGACCATAAGCATGTCGAGCATCAGTGGGGCCATCGGTGGTCTGTAGGATTAACCCCTCATACTATTCAGTAACTACTCTAAATTATTCAGTAACTACAGTGAACCTAATAGGAAATGTCTGTAGATATGAAAGTGACCCTTGCACTAACCTCAATAGTTGTGGCTCAGGAAAGTGGTAGCTCAGTGGTTCAGGTTACTGGGCTACTCATCAGCTCTGGTTGTAATCGCAGCAACATCAAGATATCATTGCTGGGTCCATCAGCAAGATCCTGAACCCCTGTCTTCTCAGCTGTGTCCTGTCTTGTCTGTTGTAAGTCATTTTGGATTGTAAAAAGATTGCTGTTGGCTTATTGAGCATGTTGGTCCTGGCACTCTGTAGAAACTTGTTTAATTCCATTACCTTCACTGTCTTTGGCAGAATGAATCTGGCTCTTATTTGCTTCTGACATATTTGATGAGAAAGTCCCAGGGAACTGATCACCTCTTCCAGTAAGAGATTTCAAATATAGACCTGGGCTGAGTTTCACAAAAACTTCTTGCCTTAACTTTGTCCAATCTGATGGCCATGCTACCATTTAAGAAGGCTTTTGTTTGGGAAACTCAACCCTGATAGGTTTTGGTTCCTTCTGGACTTTATGAAGTTAACTATGTATGAGGTTACCCCATTTAATCATAGGTTTACAAAACATCTATATTGCGAAGAGTGCAATACATATAAATAGAAGTGCAGTAAAAATTGGAATCCAACATTTCATACATTTTTAAAAAACAACCAAGCCAACAGTGACGATTCACCACTGGCACACTTCTTATTTCCAACAGTTAAAAGCACACATAAAGTCTATCAGGATGGCAGGAAGCTCTACCTGCTTACAACACCTCAAGAGAGTACATGAACTCTATGGACTGAAGCCATTTCATTGGCTGGATCTGAGCCAGCTTATCTGCCCCTTTCCCCTCCTAAAAGGAGTCCGGGGAGCAATATGCCAGCTTGTCACTTCAAACCTGTGGCAGAAATACGCATTTACTGTTTGTTATCTTCTCTACGTAGATAGAGTAATCGGTGCTGCCATGGTGCTGGTCTAAATATTTTACAGCAGCGTGGGTAAACAAATCCCGATTGCCCTTGTGTGAGAGAGTGAGCTTTGATTGGGCATAAAAAATGTTTTTTGATAACCAGATATCTGATATTGTATAATACATTTTTAATTTATAGTCATAGTTTATAGTCTTGGGTTTTTATGACCTTTATTAATACGCTTAACACAACATTGAGAGCATTAATATATAAACATATAAGTGATCATATTTATAAAATATTTGCATTCATTTCTCAGCAGTTTATTATGAGTTTATTGTGCTTTTCAAGACAGTCACGTTGAGCACGTTGTAGTGCAGACCGACCTTCATCATACAACAGCGATTCACAATCAGACAGGAAGCTATGACAGACCCAACACACCATTTCAAATTGTCCAGCTAGGTGTTTGTTTTTTTTCAGAAAAAGTGCTGGCTGGACCACCTTTTGAGCTGATATAAAAACCATGTCTGACACACACTGTAACAATACCAGTGCTCTTACAAGTCCTAGCTAATATTGCCTAGAAATAGTCCCTAGAAATATTTTTAAATCCACATCTAACAATCATTTTTTCACTCTCACTTTGTTCTGTGTTTTTTTTTCGTGCTTGCCCCCAAATTACAGTCTGATTGACCATCAGGTGAAATGTGTGCTGGTACTCATTGCCAAGTTTGAAAGCCTTTGATTATCTACCATTACTATTATGTACCACGTTGTGATGTAATAGCATGTATTAAAACTAGCGTATTAAAAACTAAATATGCTTAATCATCAGACATGACAGGTTTATCAGCGTATTGCATTCATTTAGTGCTTCAGGCTGCGTAACTTATGTGTCTTCCACAAGACGCTGTGGCTTTTAAAACAGAAGTAATAGAAAGAAGTAATATCCTCAAACAAAAAAAAGTATTATTGTTACATTTTGCTGTGTTTTTACCAATGCAATAGAGCCTAGCCAAAATGCCGGTGTCACTTAGGACGGATGTAATTCACTCACTCTTGATCCAATTACATATATGCCTGTGAAATAAAAGAAAAATGCTGCAATTTGCTCATATTTTTGTATACATGAATCTTGGCACTCTTCAAAGCCCATGACAAAATACCATCGGATGAAGATCAGGTGCCTCAAAATAAAGCCATTTTAACACAATGAAGTCATTTTGAGACCGAGGCCTTGAGACTGAAAATCAGGACAATTACTTGCGTGGAGCATACAGAGGAAAAGAATATTGTTTCAGGCTCATCTCTTCTTGACTATTCACAGCTCAGAGAGGTTCAGACGCAAGCAAACACACACACCCACCCACCCACACACACACACACGTCGTTGTCCAAGTCAGGTCTGCACTCGATGTAATTATGTTTGATGCATCTGAAGGTGGATGTCTGACAGCTGTCTTCCCAGCCTGTCTTTGATCGTCACTGATGGCAGGGTTCGGGCCTGGCGATGCTTTTTCTCTCTGAAATGTGTGATATAAAGAACACTCCTGTGCTTTTTCCTTTGATATACTGTATATCCTTTGACAAAGGCGGTGAGATTCTGTTTGCTAATTGGTATGATTATTCAAACTAGCTCTCAGTCAACATGTAGTTTTGCATAAGCAAATTTTCAAACAACATGTGGTAAGTGTTAGAGGATTAGCGCTTGAGTTCTTTAGCACTAAACAATGTATTTATTGGAAGCACAAGCCTTCAAAGAAATACTCCAACCTGAAACACATTACAAAGGCTTATATCAGTTGTGGCTGGTGCTCATATTTCTTTTTTTTTTGCATACGAACTTAAAATCACAATTAAATTGCCTTCTGACTGGTGATATAACCATGTATCACCACTGTTTCACTGGAAAATGAAAGATTCAGCTGTTAACACATGTAATAAGTTACCACCATTCAGTGAATTAGAGTTTAATATGGCTTTATTATCAGTACCATTGCAGTGTGAACATCACCAAACCCACACAAAGCAATATTTAAGAGCACCAGCAATATACATAATAGCATTTAAAGAACTGAATTAAATGTAAATCAATCAATCAAATTAGATTGGAATTGGAATGTACAGGGGTTAGACAATGAAACTGACACACCTGTCATTTTAGACCACAATAATTTATTAGTATGGTGTAGGGCCCCCTTTTGTGGCCAATACAGCGTCAATTCGTCTTGGGAATGACATATACAAGTCCTGCACAGTGGTCAGAGGATCTTGCATGATAGTGGCCAGGTCAGTTGGCGGTTCAGCTTGAACAGGGTGTGGTCTCCTGCAGTACCGCTCAACTAACAAGCTGACTAACGGTTCATTGAGAACTGTTAACAGAATGCTGATATACTACCAACAAAAATGGGAGTGTCCAGGGTGCTAAGAGCTGTGTCCGTTGTGAAAATCTGAACAGCTGTCTGTCGTGTTGATGTTCAGCTTCTAAAAGCAACAGAGCAAGAGCTTCTGTCCTCATTGCAACATTCAATCATAAACTAATGAGAAATCCAGTATAGAAGTAGTGGAGACTGAGAATACAGTTCAGAGAGATCTATGAGATAATATGAGTGCAGTGGTGTTCCTGGAGTTATTAAGATGAAAGTTGAAGCATTGGAAGCTGATCAGTTTGAGCAATGGGTATCAATGAGGACGTGTGCAAGCTGGGCAGACTCAGAGACTAAACTGCTGCCGCACTGGTCTATTTAGGTTGCCATGTTGTTATGAAAGGTCAAAAAGCAGTGAATGTGTCTATGTACAATGTGTATGGTCATAATATGGCTAAACTTGGCTTTTAGTAGTTCTATTTTCTGCATTATTTCATAACATTTCATAAGAAATGGACATAGAAATCATCTGAAACTGTTTTGAGCACCTAGATCTGCTGAACAATATATCCTTATAAGAGTTGGTTGTGGTTCAGAAGGTCAGGGGTTCAAACCCTGATCTGGGCTGCTGCTGTTGGGCCCCTGAGCAAGGCTCTCAACCCACTGCTCAACTCTGTCCCAATACCCCGCTTAAGGGGAAGGGTTGCATCAGGAAGGGCATCTGGTGTAAAAACTATGCCAGACCAAGATGCAGACTTGATCCTCTGCGGTGACCCCAAGGAATAGGAGCAGCCAAAGGAAAAACCATACATGATGTATTACAAATTCAGCCAGATATAAATTTTTAATATAGCACACAAGTTAAAAACCCAAAAGCTCTAATGTTTGTTCATGTGTTTGTTCAGCAATACCATGAAGTATTAAGGTTTTAAGGAAAACCTGATGCACTCAAATGTGTACTACAGCCACCTTTTAATCAGCACCCAATATCAATATATTATGCATTAATATCTCTGTCACTCCTCGATTGACTGGACCTACTTTACATGAGCTTTAAAAAAAAAAAAAACGGCATACATTCAAATTATGTATCACCTACTGTAGTGCTACACATGTTACTAAGTGACACTGACACATACACTGCTGTCTGGAAGTCATCCACTGAAAGCAATAAATGAAAGGACATTCGAACAAAGCATCAATGCATTCAGGAGGAAAATGAGATTTATTAGTAGATGACTGTTTCAGTCATTAACTGAGAGCAACTCTGACAGGAGTCTATCCTGCATCCCTACCCACTGAAAAGGCAGCAGGTGTATTTTCAATTAGGCTCTTCAACTGCAGCTAATTAGGCTTACATTAATCAATACCACTATCAATAGTACGATGAGGTCTTTTATTCTGGTGCAGGATTTATTTGAGGGGCAAATTTTAAGACCTGCTGGGGTATTTGACTCCGGTGCAAAGGGTCATCAGAACGGTCAGGAGAGCAGAAAATAGTTAATCTGCACTGAAAGAGCGATAGATTCACGGCGTATTAATTTGCCATGAATGAAAAGCACCTTGTGTTTATAGTGTGTATGGATGAAGTGTTTCTCTTATATAACTATATTAGGTTGTACATGTTATACTTAAATGCTTAAAGGATTTTCCAACCAAAATGTCAGTCAGTCAGTCAGTCATTATCTGTACCACTTATTCCCAGTTACGGGGTCACGGGGGAGCCGGTGCCCAGCCAGCAACTCTGAGCGCAAGGGCAGGAACCAACCCT
>JAOTRJ010000030.1:5675609-5690366 GCA_028564905.1 Leptodoras praelongus | reverse complement strand
ATGTAAATGCTTTTTGAAGGTTATTCAAGAATGCAAATAAGCCAACCACAAAACAGCAATGTATACAGGCTAATATTATGAGCATTACTGCAACCAGTCAGGAGCAAGGACATTACCAGGATATTTGTGAAGTGCCTTTGTGAATCATTTGCTGGACTGCTGCTATTTTCTGTGGAAACAAAAGAATTTTGACATGCTGAGTGTAGCAGAAGCAATTGAGCAGCAATGAACGAGTCAAAGAGTTTATATCAGACTGCCTGCCTTATTTAATCACTACAAGTGGTGGGGAAGATAGATTTTGATTAAGCATGGCTCAGCGATCAATAAAAGTCCTTGAACTTGCATAAGTCACTGCCGGATCCTGGCAATATTACTGATAGCCTATGTTTTATTCACAGGGGCTCTGAGAGCATGAAAGCCCACAGTGGCATGCACACCTGACTGATTGCCTGTCTGATAAAGACAAATGTTGACCCCTTTCGCGTAGAGCTATAGATGTGTCTTAAAATGGAATGAAAGCTGACTTCTCAGCAGATACGATGCCTCCTTTTGCACATGCTCACACATAATACATGGCTTTGTGATGATAGTTTTGAAGGACTCGTGTACAGTCTCTGTTTTGCTGCTAAAGAGGTCAGCTACTGACCCTTGTAGCAGCAGAGTCAGGATACATGGCTACCCTGTGACAATCCCTAACATAAACACCTTACACAAGCCCAAAATCAGCAGTTGTTGATTAAATGTAGATTGAATGATGGTAAAAAACTGACATGTCCTGTCAGGGTCAAGCCCTTGGTGTCATTGTTTAATAGACCCTGACAGATTCAATCTGCTGAATTTGTAGGAAGATCATGTATCAGTTGCTGGGGCCACAGACAAAAAGGCCAAACCTCCCCCGTAGCCTCACAGACTGACCTGGGCTAATCATCCAGAGTGGCCCCTTCCCACATGATGCTATTGTTGCTTCTTAGAGACATGGCAGCATCTGTCTTGTGGTGTGACCTGCTAGATGGGGGCTCTCTCCTTTCATCTTGAATAGAGCGAGAAAGTGACCTAGGCTGATTGGAGAAAGCACCTTGATTCAGTCGATCCCTCGGACAAGGCTAGTCGGGACCGGAGCCAAATGCAGGTCTCATCCCATTCAAGCAGGAGTGACTTTGTGTCGTCTGGCATTCAGCTGAAGCACACTGCTGGTTCTGGCTAGAAGAATAAGACTCGAAGGCTAGAGCATTCCAGATTTCCACTTCCAACATGGAGGAAATAGGCAGCGATCTTTCAATAGCTTAAGAAAAAGATTTTTTTTTTTTACATTTGAATGGAAACACATTATTATTAAATAAGCAGTGGTTTGTGACCCTAGGGTTTGGTGAAGCAGGATGATAATAAAATCCTAGCCTCAAACAAATTTAAGTCGAGTCTATCACAGTATCACAGTATGATGTAGTGAATGGTTAGAGCTACTACTTAATCAGCAGTTATGAGTTGACAACATACAGAGAAGTGATAATATCATTCACCAGGTTCACCAAATTTAACCAATGACTCGATGTCCAACCCAAGTTAAGAAATCACACAAAATTCCTGAAACCAAACCAACAAACAAACAAACACACATCATGCATAGACATAGAAACAGGGACACAAGATTTGTCTTTTTACTCAGCTTTTGTGTTGGAAACAAAGTGATATTCAGGCATTATCCACTCCGTAATCCTCCTTTTCCACTCCCATAACTTTGCAACATATCTTACAATAGAAATGTTACTGTATGTCATTGACACAGTGTATTGTCTACACAGTTATATTGGATATACTGCATATCCAATTTATGATTATTTGTAATAAGACAAGATCTTTTTTATATGCAGTTATAATTTGGTGTAAAAATGCAACCCTGGCAACCGTTTCATTACCTTTCCTGTACACTGTTCCTGCAACTCAATACAACATGCTTCTGACTAATCACTTTTACCGTATAAGGAAACTTTTCTATCCTGATGGGAGTAGTCTCTTCAGGGATGACAATACCTCAATCCATAGTGCACAAGGGTTCACTGAATGGTTTCATGAGTATGAAAATGGTGTGAATTGCATGTTAGGGTCATCTCAGTCACCAGTTCTCAACCCATTTGAACACCTTTGGGAGATTTTGGACCGACGTGTTAGACAGCGTCCTCCACCAGTAGCATCAAAACACTGCATATTGTGGAAGAATGGAGGTCCATGCATCCAGCAGAGCTCCAGAGACTTACAGAATCAATGCCAAGGTGCACTGAAGCTCTTCTGATGGCTCATGGTGGCCCAGCACATTATCAAGACGATTTATGTTAGTCTTTCCATTAATTTGGCACCTGTCTGTATATGTTGGGGCTCTTCACCACCTGCCCTTATGGATGAGCCAACAATGGTGGTTACAGCAGGCTGTACCCATAGGCTCTTTCTTTCTTTTTTTCTTTCTTTCTATTGAAAAGCCATGTAAGTACAAAAATTCCTGAATGAGTGTGCCACTGAATAAAAGTGTGCTATGTATTTTATTTGTAAGAAATAAATAAATAAAAAGACTGAGAGCACCAAGCTAGACAAATGGTGGATAGCAATATGCTCTTTGTTATCCGACATTCCTTTTTGTAATCTGCAGGTGGGCTGGCAGGTGGGACCCACTTGTAAAAATGAGTAAATGAAAAGAGATGGCTTTCAGCAAGGTAAAATCTCTCAAATAACAAAAGAAGTCTCAAAATGCATTCCAGGTACGAAATACAAAAAAGCACCATTGTGGTAGAATATGAATGAATTGGTTTGTAATTTTCTTTATTTACAGATATGCAGATTTACAGTAACAAATCAGTAGAATAACATCTACATTACTCCAGCATGTTGGCAGGCAACAATAACCACCAATAAACAAAAGAATATTTTTATTTACAGCAGAATGGGGGGAAAGAATGAATTTCCGTAATAACTCTGATAGAAAGTAACTGATAGAAATCCTTCTCACGTGTTACTTAATAGTATTTCTTGAAAAATATCTTTGCTGAAAGAATTCTGTTTTAATTTAAGGCGAATAAAAATGAAAACACAGTTCCTACAAACAACTAGGAGGCGGAAAAGGGAGGAAAAAAAGACATTGAGCATTAAAGTTTCAGAATTGCTTAGTGTAACTGGTTCTGGAGGTTGACAGGTTTCCTAGTAAACTATTAGATTTCAGGTTTCAACTATTAGACACCACATCCACCAACCTCAAACAAAAAGCCATCCGTAAGAATTGCATGAAAGAAAATTGTCAGTGGGATCAAAATCAAATATTCTGGCAATGAACACCATCAACATGTTTAGCACCAAAGTGGACTGAATACACGGAAAAGGGCCTGATACCCACTCTGAAATATGGCGGTGGATAAGTGAAAATTTGGGTTGGTTTTCACTGCTCAGAGGCTCTTGTGCTGACTGACAAAGGCAGGAAGGAATTATACTAAGTAGCAGAATATTCCAGCACAAAATCTGGTCGCCTCTGGTGTGAGGTTAAGGCTAGGCTTTCAAAAGATCTTTCAGCAATATAATGAGAGTAAACAAACATTTAAATCAACACAAAGATGCCTGGAAACACAATGTCCTGATACGAACCCGACGGAAAACGTGTGGTGTGAATTGAAAAGTGAATGCACACACACACAAATTTAATATAAAGAACTATAAAGAACCTTGAAATATATTGCATTTCATTGTGGTGAACGATGAAAGCGTCTCCAGTCTTGTTACACATTACAGTGTGAGGTTCAATGTTCTTATTTATGTATTATTTGTAGCAGTGTTGATCATTTAAAAAAAATTAACCTGAGTTAAATCCAAACCAAAAATGTACAACACTTAAAAAGTGTTATGTGCTATTTAGGACATGTTTTTCGTCTATTTTCATGAATGATGCAAAACTTCTGGAGTTAATATAAACAAAACATATCAAGAATTACTTCTAATGTAGTGCACAAAGTGTCCTGAGAAACAGGATCCAGATTTTACTTTAACCACTGATTAACAGGATATTTTTATGCTTCTTATATAAATTATGAGCAAAATTGCTACAGGCACTGCTGATTCTGAAAGACCTAAATAGAGTTTGTAACAACTTAAAGCATAGGGCACGTTACAATGATGTGAAAGGTAGGAGAGGGGGTGGCATTAGTTCAGCTAAAGCTCCACATCACCATCATATGTTTGACGGAAACTAACCTAAGAACTATACATGGTCTGCATAAAGAAAAAACATCTACACGGATACAGTGTTCCAGATTTCCAATTCCCACCATTAGAATGAAATAAAAAATAATGAAGAATTTTCTACATTAAAGAAAACATTATATAAAGTGTGGTAAACTAAAGGAAGTCAATATTAGGTGTGGCTTTTTCTTAAACAGTTTTCCCAAGTACAATGTATGCAGTTTTCTAACGAAATTAACTTTTAAGCTTTACTGAGCATCTTGGAGAATCTGAAACAGCTCTTCTGGAGACTTTGACTGTCACACGTACTTCTTTTTTTTTTTATCCAAACCCAGCAGCCTTCATTATGTTTTTTGTCTGAAAAGTAATGTCATGTGTTGAAAAACATCATAAACAAAAGTTGTACCTAAAAACAACAGGGTGCCTAAGACTTCCAGTACAGTAATGTATGTATAAACGGATACCCCCAGTTGCTTATTACATAAGACAAAATATCTTGTAACCCTTCTCCGCTCAGCACCTCATTTACCCATACTCTCTTCTCTCAATTGTTTAAGCAAAGAATACTGAGAGCTGGAAATAAGAATGGTGCTTTGTCTTTATCTCTCATCCTCTTTGGCTTTCAAAGGATGTGTCTGTCATCTCCCGGTTGGTGTTTAACCGCCTACCTGATAAAGGAAACAATTGGGGGACGGGGAGACCTGAAATGTGTCTGTGCTTGTGCAGGACATGCCAAGTAGGCCATGAGAACATTGCAAACTCCACCTATGTAGCCACAATGAGTGAGCAGGATGGAGTCACTTCTAGGCAGGCTGGACAATTTTTTTTAGACACAGAAGTCTCTGTTACACCTCTGATTGTTGTGAGGGGGGGAAATTGGACACTCCTGTTTGTTTGGACACATCTCAATCATTGTTGCAGATAAGTCTTTGGGCCACGATGGAGATATAAAACTTGTAGGTAAATGTCTACAGCTAAAATGCAACAATCAGCCCAGTCGTTTACCAAAAACTTGTGAACAACACAAGATATAAATTATGTTTTTAAGACTTCTGTGTTTCTTTTTGGAAAATATCCAGCTTTCAATCTTTACTTAGATTGTAACAGTTAAATCCATTGTTATGGGAAAAAAAGAACAAGCAGTTTATTATACTTTTTATAATGGAACAGTTGAATTCTGGAATCTGGTCAGAAGATATAAATTTTTTTTCTATAAAAGCTGCTGACAATTATTAGGAATGTGCTGCTCATTGCCAAAGCTATATAATCTTTGATATGGTGAATCTTATTGTAAGTAGACATCTATTTAATCTTAATGGAATTAGTCTCCAGCGTCAGCACTTTGTTATGACCAGTACACCAGTCTTTAGAACCGAGGACAGTTTCTTGGTAACATGACAAGCTGCTGTTACAGGACAGGGGTAACTCTACATTGGAGTAAGAGTAACTCTACTGTATAAGATGGATTATTTTCTTATAACACCATGTCCCATGTGTTTATATTCTTCACATTATATGCTCTTAGCATGGTTCATTCTCTACTGCCTACTGGGATATAAGAAATGGACCTTATTCATGATTGAATCTCATAAAATACAAAATGCTATGATAGTCTTGGCAAACAAGGTCAACTGGGCCAGGATGGCCACCTGCCCTGTTTGCTTGCAAGACTCTAATTGAAACATGATAAATTTCCTTATCGAGTCAGATGTTATGTCCCTCCAAAGCAAGGGTCACCCCAGGGCTCCAGGAGGGAGCGTTCCTGTTCTTTATAGTGTCCACTAATTTGCTCAGCAGTTGATTTGCTCAGTTACTCAGTTGATCTTCGCCAGACCTTACCGAGGCAGAGGTTAATGGCCACTGGTTCCCCTTGTGGAAAAATCCTTCATTATACTGGTTCTTCATTTTATTACTGTTGGTTAGGATCAATGGGGAAAAATAATTTATCTTTCTTTTTTTTTCTACTGGGGACTATAAGAGCATGGGGCAGAACATAAAGAGGGCTTCAGAATCTAACCTGGCCTACAATAAATACAAAGCCATATTCATTACTAGAATGTCATACAGGCTGTCTGTCCACTGTGTGTGGATCACTCATCCATCAGCCTCTTGCTTACAGTAGCTATGAAAAGGGTCAAATAGGCCGCAGCATACAGTCTTTAATTCCCTTTCTAGCATATGAAGTGGGTTATTTAAAAAAAAAAGGTAATCAAATGCAATTTCTGAGTTCACTATAACAGTTACAGAATCAGTTTTAGCCTAAACGCTATATTATATATAATTGGTGAAAAAATAATCACCATATAAAGTGAGAGAAAGCGCAAGAATGAAATCTCAAAATTGTTGCAGTTCTTGAGTTAATGAAATGTGTCACTTGTGGCAGTGCTCCCCGTAGACAAAATTTGGCATGCACGTACAGAATATAGTATTGATGCAGGGTGAGAAATTCTGTGACGTTTGAATACACCACAAGATAATGTCTAGTTAATTGCAAAATTCCTGCTTTGAACTTTCTCTAGGTGGGGCTACTCTACAAATGATTCTTAACTAGCTAGGGTAGTGTGCTTCCTAGTGGCCAATGTGCAAAATGAGTTTTGAGGTATTGCCCAAATAATGCTTTGAGCCTACACTACTTCAGGGGGCGCTAGCATGTAAATCAACACACACCTAGAGACACAAAATGTATATTTCATGTCACATTTGTAGGGCTACAATTATACTACTGCAGCTCTCATAATAAAATCTACCAACACATTTTATATGAAGCCACCAGCACAAAACTGACCACTCATATATGGATATGTAACAAGTCTTTGTTTTTCTTTTTAAAATTGGTATTGTAGTGGTTCAGAAATCTTTTTAATATGTATATTTTTAAATAGGGCCTGGTTGTCTATTAGTCTTTTCCTTTTTAGTTTATTACTATGAAATTCATTTCAATTAATATTTCTAAAGTGCTTTTAACAAAGGACATTGCCTCAAAGCAGCTTTACAAAGACAAGAAATCAGGACATGGCCTATAGGCCTTGTCCCCAACAGCTATCCCTAATGAGCAAGCCGGTAGCCACCCTTGTTTGTTCACATTCCTACAAATCCACTGGTCATCATGGTAGAGTTTCGCTAATCTCTATACATGATCTTCAGCGTGTCATCGAGCCTCGTGTCCTCGCCGTTGTCTTTAAGATGAGTCAGCTGTCCAGAGTCATAAAGTTGTAGACTAGCCTTGTGTGAATGGTCCCAATTGTTTGCGGCAGCACTCGGTGCATGAAAAGAAGGACACACACATGGAGTTTCAAGGCTGGTGGCCTTGTAGTTTGGTATTTAAAGGCATCTCGTCTTTGTGATCAGAAGGTGATTGTGCCATTATTATGCATGATGTGCAACTAAGATGAACATCTATTGTTTGCCTTCAGTTTGAAACAATAGTGTTTGGTGTCAAACAAACAAGGGAGCAAACAAGTGACAGATTTCAGCTGATCATAAAATGTACAAAAGGGACAGAATGACCTGCTGATGTATGACAACATTATAAATATATAGCCATGGGCTAAGTTCTTAAAGTGGAACAAAATATGTTTGAATGAGAAAAACACACAAACCCACACCATGCACTCTAATCCTATTGAGCTCCAAAATGAAGGACTAAAAAGACGGCTGTTGGAATAAAAGTGCATCTGCCACCAGGGAATTAAGACCAGGGGAGGGGAAAGGGACTAGCTACTTGAGTATAGTTCATATGGTGAGGATGCATGTCGCTGCTCGAGGGAACAATGGCATTAACAGGCCCCTCATGGCCCATATTCAGACTCCAGCCATGTGGCACATGAAAGGGAGACAGTCGTTCTTTCGCCTGCAGCCGCAGCTTGCCCTCCCAGCGGTGCATTGTTAGCACACAGCAAGAAACCTGCCTGACTTGTGGCCTGCTTCATGGAGGTAGAGCTAAGGCCCTTTATCAATTTGCATGCCCAGACCCCACTGGATTCATGTTCTGTGGAGGTGGCTCAAAAATAGTAATACACAACAGATGGGTTCACTTAAGCTGGATTGGATATAGGAGTGGAAACAGTGGCAACTGCGTGGCTGTTTTAATCTTTTTCAGCCTCAGCACTAACCCCTGTTGCAGCCCAGGATAAAGTGAGAACAGGTCGTCTATCTACATCAATGAATACAGGATGTTGATATCCGTTTGTATTTCATTGAATAGGAACTAGATTTAGGACATCAACAGGTATGATTTTACATAATACAGTTTTCACAGAAGGCATATGAGTCAGCTTTGTTTGCTTTCAGTTTAAATGAGTTTTTTTCCTTATCCTTTGACATACTGGTCCCCAATCATCATAGCTCATGCTTTGCTTTCTTTCTAATTTGTCAGGTCTAATTAAATCTTTCAACATTATTCATAATGACCTGAGGTCTACATCAATAAATCGAAATTGATCAACTCTTGGATCAAACATACTCTTGGGGACGCTGCCAAACACCCACCATTAACTCAAAAATCACGTTGAAATGTATTTTTGTTGTTATTAGTTTAAATAGTAAAAAACACTGAAACTGTGTGACAAGGCTAGTCAAAGTGGTTATTTATTATATTTTTTAATACAGATTTAGTTTTCTGCCATATAAATCTGTGAATAAGGATTTTTATTTCACTGTTCATATACATATGCTGCACTGGATTCTTCCCCATTATAGAATAACACACCACCAAGATACCTAGTCTGATATACATACCTCTGACAGCAGGCATCTCGTCCATCTTTGCGCTGCTGCTGGTTGAACTTTGATGAATGACCGTGTTTGATTGAGTTGACTGAGGTGGGGCCAAAGCCCCTCTGATGAACCTGAAAATGAAATGATTAGGTCATATTGACTGGACTGGGAGGTACATTCACTGGCACATCACTCCAGAAGGTTAATTGGACTTGAACCCAGAAAATCAAGAGGTTAAGCAGGGTCAAAATGACAGCAGCCTCATTCATCACCCTCCTGAAATTGGTGCTAATCAGATAAGTCAAAGGGCTCTTGATAAACATTTATCTTATGTGAATAAATATTCTTTCTGGACTTGCTTAACCAGAAAATCTGGCAGCAGATACAGTATAGCAATCACAGTGAAAGTAGATCAGTTATCAAACTGCAAATTCTATACTGTGAGGCTTTACTACCAGGATTATTAGTTCCAATATTATTCCATATTGATCTGAGCAATATGGGTTTGAAACTGGGATATTAGGGTGCCACAGTATGCAGGGATCATTGTCACCTTATGTCTCCAGGGTCTGGGGTTGAATCCTGAGCACAGATTATTGTCTGTGTGGAGTTTCACATGTTCTCCCTGTGTCCACATGGGTTTCCTTATGGTTTACTGCTTTCCTCCAACATCCCAAAGGCATGCCTGTAGGTGGACTGCTATTTTAATTTCCCCTAGGTGTAAATCAGTGCATGAATGCATGTGTCGGGTGCGCATCTCTCATGCCCTCCCACCATGTCTGGAATAGGAATGATGGATCCACGACAAACCTGACCTGGATAAAGATGAATGAATGATTGTCAGATGTTCGGTATGTGACCGAGGCTGGAAGACAGAGATCCATGACAGTGAAACAGAAATTGCTGGGTTTGCTCTTTGCTTGTCACTACGTGTCATATATTTTCTATGCGGAATCTGGTGTATGTATATTATTTGTCATTGTGGATTTCCAATTTAAACACAAAGATGGACTTTTTAATGTAGTGTTTCAACTCGTATATGAAATTCACAAAAGAAAAAAAAGTCACAAATGGATGACAATAAATCTTTAAGAAAAACGTTTGGTTATAAACTTGCATGCGATGACAATTGTTTAGCATCTTCACCCGGATGCTGTCCTCTTTTCTTTTGAAGTCGTGGAACGATTAGTGATTTTATGGAAGACCTCATGCCGTGCATGTTGCTGGTGATCCCTGCTGAGTGTGACATTCTAATTTCATGCCCCCCTCCCCGTCCACCTGTCTACCCCCCACCCGATCCCACGTCTTCCTACCCACCTTACTCGCTCCCCCAATTCCTCCCTCTTACTCCAAGAATCCCTTCTCTCTCCCAGAAAGCATGCATGGAACACAGGCACACAAAGCTTAATTAGCATGTCATATCAAGGGCTCAGCCCCCCCAGGGTCTATGGCAGCGTGCCTCTCTAAATGAGCTGGCTGTGGATCATGTCATAACGTCATTCATTTACTGGTCCAAATGGAAAATCGGTTGTAGATTTTGGTCCACTTATAGTGTCAGAAAAATAGGCATTGCTCATATTCAGTAATTCTATATCCCTTCATATGACTGGGTAGTAGCACTATTGTTAGACAGTCCATCCACAGAGGGTTTACACAGTATTTGTAACATTTCAACAGCAAACATTTGCTACACAACTGTTCAACCATGTATATACAAATCTTCACCAAACCATTTCATTCATCTTTGTTGAACATTCTAACACTAACCCTTACCCAAACCCTTACCCATGTTACAAATGTGTGCAAATAAATGTTCATTTATTTTTCAATTGTTATTTCCATATGATCACATGATATTTAAATATCATGGTATCACATATTTATGTATGTGTGACATGCTGGGTATATATTCGTGCATGAAATGTATGCATTATTTTCAGAACGCTGTAGAAAGTTTTATAGACTAGTGTACATACTATTAAGTAAATAATAAAACAGTTCATGTGATAGGAAAATAGTTATAATTATTAATATGCTGTATAATGATTATTTTTGATGTTTTACTCCCTTATATAACAACAACAAACCATTTTTCTTATATAACAACAACAAACAAATTAATTTTTTTGATTCTTTGAATATTTAACATCACTCATTTCTTTCACTTGCAGTTAAACATAATTTTATGGAATGTCCTTTTAAGAAAGTTGGTTCCCTTAATTAATCACTTAGATACAGTTTTAAACAGTCATTTCTCACCAGCTTTAATTTTCCTCTCTCATAATATTAACAAGAGAAGGTGTGAACAAACACAAAACACAAAGCACAAACTCCTCTCCTCTGCACTGCAGAGTGTCCCATGGCAGAAGCTTAAAGTTAAACTTAAACATCACACACACTCTGACTAATACAACTGGAGAATCCTTCCAAAAATGACAAATAAAGCATTATGGTATCAGTGATGACACATTTTGAAAGCCATTTGTGTGGCGCATCCGTCATGCAGTTCTTTTCTGAATTGTTCTAGAAAGCCTAACATATTGGACAACCAATATGTTAGACTTGTGCTATTATAAAGAATTGATCACTACCGTCTGACCAGTCAGACATAAGAAACACTATGGAATACACACAATATATTTAAGCAAGGCAAATAATGCGAATATGCCATATGATCGATATCAAGCATAACATGAACTTCCTTCTACTACTGTACTTCATAGTAATAGTTTTGCAATAACATTATGATGATCTCTCCCCTTATTCTATACTCCCTTGCCTAAATTTCCTAAATAAAAGCTTTTCATTGTGTCTTTTTTATTTGCTCCTTAACATTCTACTGCTACACTTTTCCTCCTTTATCTCTTTTCCAGTTTCCCCTTCACTCCTTCCTTGTCTCTAGGAGAAGGCAACTGCCCTGTCGTGTCCGATCAGACTGTTAGCATGTCAACACAATCTTCTAAGCTCCTTCAAGTGAGGATCCCTCTCCACTGGCCCTTAACAACACCCAGTTGCTCTGCTGGGTTTATCTGAATGTGAAAGGAGGATGGACGAAGAGGAAATCGATGGTACCCTCACACCCCAGCACGTCAGCTAAACTCTTCAGTGACAGCCATCAAAGGGACACACCGAAAGGCAATGGAGGGATCTTTCGGGGACTGACTTGACCTCTTTAATCCAGTCTCGACAGAAGACGAAGAGAAGTAAAGGACAAGAAGTGAAGAGCCGTCAATGCAGTAAGAGAAGCTGACCACTAGATGACACCATGATAGCGTGGATTATATTGATTTATTCAAATGATCAGACCAGAAAACGAGCCTGAAGAGAAGGGGAAGTGCACCGATATATAGTGCGAAAGCTAATTTTGGTTTGAAACCACCATATTTGGCGGACTCGAGTGGAATGGTGCAGGGCGCAAATACTCCTTCCATCTTGTCACGTCCCGTAATGATTTCTGAGTCAAATCCATAATTAACCAGGGACAGAACCGAGAGCGTGTTTTAGAAATAAATTTTCAGTTTGTCCATCTTTCAGGCGGCAGGTAAGAGATTAGGGAGCATATGCACTTATCTTATTATTGGGTGCACTTAAGTGGAGTGTTCCAAAGCATATAATTACCTTGTAGGCTTCTGGCCCTGAAGTATATACGTGGACCGAGATGCTGTGTATTCATGAGATGTGGAGGTCACTCTGGTAGACTGAAGCAGCAAGCTCTCGCCAGCCCTTCACCCTCTTTTGTGGTATATACCCGTTGCCATGGGTATTAATTGAATACAATTTCAGACATTGTAGTCTGGGTGGGAATTTTGTACCACCGATCATCATTTTCGCTCATATACAGTATGCATGAAATATATGCAAGGTGAATATGGTCTTATTATTTTGCAAGATACAAAGAAATGGTGACTTATCTGAAATATCATTATGTAATTAATCAATGATGTCATCACCGTGTTTGCTATGATGATGAATGACAAATCAAACCCAAATAGACATTGTATTACACCTGTCAAATATGGCTTTGTGGTTTTAATGAAAAGAAATATATAGTAGTATAGTAATTCAAATTCTAAAATGCAAAATTTACAATTTAAGAATAGTATAGATACAGTTTATTTTCCTGATTAAGGATTGTTTAGTTTTGAAATGGTCCATGATAAGTTAGCTGTAATATGTTCATGTTATGTTATGTTAGTGCTAAAGATCAGTATGAGAAGGCGCAAGCAGACTACAAAACATATTACACATATTTTTTCTTCTATCAATCGTGTAAAGACCAACGGACTGACGTTTTGTGCTTCATTAGATTATCTCTAACAGACAGCCACTTGAAGAACTATGAATAAATCCACTCCCCCAAATCTTCTCACCTATTCAGTTCAGGGGCAACTGTATTTAAGGACAGAGATTGTATTAAAAAAAAGCAACAATAAGTAATCTTTTGTCATACAATTTGCATGTAGCTTCACCTGCATGACACAGGGGTTAATTTTCCCTTCTCTAGCTGAAATACAGGGTAGGTAAAAGGTTAACCTGAACCAGTGCATGACTTGTGGGGAATTAAACTGCAGTATTTATGCAGAAAGCCTGCGTATCCACAGTGCTTGAACATTTAAGCCCCTCATCCCCCCTTCACACACAGACACACACGTACATGCACACAACTCATTTCGTTCTGTGAAGCCGCACATAAAGCAATCCATTAGTGTCAGCTTTGTCAGAGATTTGAAGTGGACACCTGTCCATTAAGACATTCATTTTAGCATGGCTCATCTCAAATTATTTGCCGGCATTAAATTCAAAAAGTCTAAAATGAAATAACTGAAAAAAAGCATGTTTAAACTATGTGCAGGTATTGTTTCCTGCATCTACTAGTTAAAGACACTTGCTTGTTGCTTGCTCTTGAGAATGTGTGCGGGGTAAAGGTAAGTGTTAAAGCATGTCAAATAATGTTTTGCTGAAATCCTTCATGTGAAAAGGACTATAGAGTATCAAGTTAAACAGCATTCTCATGTTTAGGTGCTTGTAAGGTGGACACCCTTCTTCTCAATTCTCAGTGGGGGGGAGTTGTTCAAGTGCAACTTCTCCATATTCAACAGAGAAACAACTGCAGATCTGTGTGGCACCTTAGGTGCATCTCTTCATTTCCATTGGCTTGGGTTTTAGGTTACAAGCATCGGGGGATAAGGCAAGACAGACGTGTCAGTGATAAGATCAAAAGGAGTGGGGAGGTTCCTGATCCCTCATTACCAGGCCAGATGATGCACTCTCCTCTGGCACATTACAGCAATGAGATTTAGGCCCCGAGTGTTCACCCAACAAAAGGGATAAAACCCTTGCGAGCAAGACGGCTCGGCTCATCTCCACTCAAATTAATTAGAGCCTTCTGTAAAGCAGCCCTAGATTTAGGAGGGTATGGAGATGGTTGCTTAAATGATGGCTGTCGTTTGTGATTTGTAAAGCTCGTGTTTGGCCATCAGATATACCGATAGCGATGTCTACCTGGGTTAAGAAAACCTGGGCTCAAAAAAAGATATTGATTATTTTAATGCATATTATTTTAATGCAAAAGCTGTGCCATTCAAAACTGCTCAAAGCCTAGTAACCAAGCGAAAGAGTACAAAACAGAGTTATGTGAATGAGCTACAGAAATAATTCACTTATAACATAGAGATACTAAAAGTAAATAGGTCATCTGATGGACAAACAACTTGAGTAATAAATAATATACAAATTGCTTTTTATACAGTAAAGGCCAAAAGTTTGGACACACCTTCTCATTCAATGCATTTTCTTTATTTTCATGACTATTTACATTGTAGATTCTCA
>JAOTRJ010000030.1:5594883-5606010 GCA_028564905.1 Leptodoras praelongus | reverse complement strand
GCTGGTCCAATTTAGCCATGAAACCTCCCACACTAAAATGACAGGTGTTTCAGTTTCATTGTCCAACCCCTGTATGTCCATCACAGTAGCATGACATTTTCTCAAACAATACAGCCTGACGTCTTGATGGTCATGCAGACATTCAACAGTGTTTTCCGCCCTTGGCACAGAGATTCCCCCATGACCCCCTGAAATTTTTCATTATATTATGAACTGTAGATGGTGAAAGACATAACCTCTTTGCAATCTAGAACTGAGAAACATTATATTTGAACTGACTGACAGTTCTCCTGCTTTTATATTCAGTCTTGATGCCTCACCTGTTACCAGTCTTACATTTTCAGTCTTACTTTGCCTCTGTCCCAACTTTTTTTGAGTGTGTTGCAGCCATCAATTTCTAAATTTGTTTACTTTTCTGGAAATGGGATTTGTACATTTTTAGTGACAGATATTTGCATTCACTTGTTAATCTTTTCCAGTGTGCTTGGGAAAAGATGGAACATGTTTGTGTGTGCCATATGGGTTCATTAGATAATTAATATATAAATGCGTTTTCATAAATGTGCCTACTTTGCACTATTTGTTAAAAGGAAGCCATCTAAGAAATAAATAATGTATTCTGTATTTAATCATTGTTGTGTCTATCACCTCTCCCATGTTGATTCACTATGGAGCACCACTATGTGTTCTGTATTATCATCTCTGCTGCTTTCATTGTATTATATTAGTGAATACTTTAAATAATGTTATGTCTGTCCAAATACTTTTGGACCTAGTTTTTGATAGCTTAGCAACCACTTTTTTATACAGAGGATGCATAATTTAAAGCATAATCTGATTAAGAAAGTAAGTTTCCAGCGCTATTTTGAGCTCTAATCCATTCCCCAAACACTCGGGCTGAGAACCAAAGTTATGACTCAAACTGCATATTCACAGACAGTTCCTGTTTATCAGACATTACTAGGACAACTACTCAGCCTCTGGAAACAGCTGGAAGCTCTCCTGCTGTGTAAAACCTGCCATCTTGTAAGTAAATGTTGAATTCCCGGACAATAACTGAATCTGAATGTAACTGGGAAGAAGAAAAAAAATGAAACCCTCCACTTGAATGTGAAAACAATGTAATTCAATGTCATTCATTCATTCGTCTTCAGTAAGCCCTTTATTCTGGTCAGGGTCATGGTGGATCCTAAGGTGGATGCAACTGTACATATACATTCACATAGTCATTTACACCTAAGAGCAATTTGGAGTAGCTAATCCTCATAGCAGAAAGGAAACAAGATTGGACAGGAAATCTGCATGAACTTGGGGAGTTGTTTGGAATGTCAGATAAAATAGAAAATAAAATAAATAAAAACTAAAATAAAAAATATTATATGAAATATGATTGAATTTTGAGTTTAAAGTCATACAACAATAGTTTTTCATATAGTTTCATATAGTTTTGTTCAACATCAAGTCATACTTCATGTACATTATATGCATTTCCCTAATCACACCAATCTCTTAGATCTAAAATGTAATGTTACTAGTCAAACCAATTCCTGGCACCAAACACCAGCTTGACTTTTACTAGTGTTCTTTCATTGAGGGTGTTTTGTTGAGTTCAACCATCAAGGGAAAGTTGCTTATATAATGAAGAGACTCAGGTTCTTCTGCGCCCTGGTAAACCGAATACAAAGTTGTGAGTGTGTTCTTTTCAGCACCAAGCTCAATTCCCACAAGATCAGTGAGGAATGGCTTGTAGTCCAGCACAGCTCTTAGCATTCACTCTTTTTTTTCTCACACGCGTTGACAAGTAACACTTGGAGCGTCCTCTTCATTGACACATTCCAAAGAGGCTGAGATGCTTAACCATTGCCTCCTTCTCCATGTCTGCTGACAGACAACAGAAGGGCCTGCTTTCAAAAAAAAAAGAAAAAGAAAAAAAAGGTGGTCTGCTCAAACACCTGATCCAGAATCCAAAGTAATAATGGATATATTATTCCAGCTGCACTGTTTTAACCACATGTTACAGCTATTATTATTAGTAGTAGTAGTAGTTGTTGCAGTGCTTATATACTTTTCAGAATATCACATAATTAAGTATAATAAAGAACTCTGAGAGAATATTGTGTCTGTACATCTAATATGAACAAATATGGATAAAACTCAATGTGTTGTGCATATAGTGAAAGTAAAGCATTCACTAGATTTTAATATTGTGATGTCTATGCTAACATGGCTTCATGGGCAATGGACAGTCACCATATCATCATTGCCATCATATTCCAAGCCAAATATAACCCTAAACCCATAAAATACTTGACCAAAATGATGGATATTCACTTTTATTCAGTGAACATGAGACAAAGACACATATAGAGGTTTGACATATCTAACTGAGAACACAAGGGACAACATATGTCCTCATGATGCCTCCAAATGCAATGCCACTTAAATGCCACTTACAAACCTCCCATTATTGTGTAAATGATCTCAAATATACCATAATTCCCTGTAAACCATCTGCTATTAGCATGGACTGTTTAACAGTTGTGGGCTGAGCTCATGTTGTGACTCTGTGGTCAGGCGTTGGACCTTGGGGACGGATTGCTTGCCTGGCTCACAATGTAATCGGGTCTCATCCAGGAGAGTGTGATTGTTGTGCAGAGCCTCCTCCAGGTACAGTGGCGCTTTTGTTCTGGCCAGCCGACACACTGAATGCTGTCCAGGAGCCTCGACAGACCCTGGGAGCCATTCTATCAGGAGGCTTTGTGCTATCCAGCGGCCCCTCTTCTGCCCTGACCAAAGACCAGAGAACAGAGCTGGCATTTTACGCTGAAGCATTTTGCTCCATGCAAGTTTAGTGGCACTCGATGTGTGACTACACAAACATTCCCTAAATGGTACAATCGTTGATATATATATACATACATATATATATATGTACATATGCTGTTGGAATTGTATAAAAAAAAACTGTTGCATATGATCTGATCACCAAACTGCACCAACTGTTAATAAAATATTTTAAAAAGGTATGGTTCTGTCCTAATCCTCTGCCTTGCTTGTGTTCAATTTATAAAGTCAGTATGGATGCCAGTTATAATAAAAATGTAAGCCTATTTCACTTGTTTTCCAACACAGTGCATCAGTTAATTACAGGCACCCTACATCAGATGAATACTAGTGAAAAAAATAAATAATGAACAAACAGTTCAGAAAAATATTTTCTGTACAGGATACTTGGATATCCTCTTTTCCTCTAAAGTATTTATTTTGTTTGAGTAAACACGGATACACTATGTCCCATTCCCACTTATATTTAAAGAGCCATAACTTGAAAGATAATGCACATCATGGTGCATGCCTTATCTTTCAGGCATGATATCTATAGTTCAGTTGAATTAAGTACAGGAAACTGAATTTAGGATGGAGCAAAAACCATCAAATATTTCACATACACCATAAATAAGGAAAATTCATGTAAGCTTGACCATGAGTGCATCTTCAAAGGCCAGTGAAACCCACTGAAACTCTTTCTACATTTTGTATTCTTGCTAAAGGTTTCTATATAAACACTTACAAGCATTAAAAAGCCTCAGCAATTGTAGAGCCCCAGCGGCCCCAGCAGCCACTCAAACTGACTTCAGATCAAGCTAGGCAACCAGGCAACGACAGTAAACAACAGAGGTCTCCAACTTACCATAAGATTATAGTTACTCAGAACCCACAAACCTGCTTCACTTTTATATTAAACTAATTGCTTGAGTCAGAGCCGCTTTTGCCTCTGAAATAATTAATGCTTGTGGTGCAGTTCTGGATCCAAATATCACCTACGGTTCCACAATGAAACACTCTCAGTAATAACCAAAATGTATGTTTCTTGTCACTGGGGTGTACATAGCATAGCATGTACACATGTTCATGTTTCAATTTACATATTTAATAATTACATAATTGTACATTAAGTTAACATCACACACACTTTCCTAGCTAGGCCTAGAGTTTGGTACTTTTAATTCTGAATGTCCTCATACTGTATGATCTCTCAATATCAGTGATAATTATTGAGCATTTATATCAACATATGCTGTACGAGTTTGTTCACCACAGGAAATGCTGATGCTCTGCAGATCATTGCCCAGTTTCCCAAAAAGTTAACAACAAAAAGGTGATCATTTTTACAGCAATGCTTTCGGGAAACTCTGTCCATACAGATCAGCCGTGTTGTATCAAGACTGCTTGCACCTAATAATTAACGTGAGCTATGGAGTTTGTTTAAGGCTTTATGAGTGGTGAGATAAATAGGGTTAATACGGTAGCTTTTCCTAAGATTCTATTCAGGAAAAGTGAAACCAAACGGATGTGTTCTTACTCGTTATACTTTTACTCGAGGTTTGGCTGAATAACTGTCCTCCGTCACTCTATAAACTAATTAAAAAAAGATAAGTAAAAAATTAACTTCGACGCTTTAAAATGAATACTATAGTGACATTTTAAGAAAGTTTCCAAAATGTTCCCGAGGCGTTTAATTTATTTCGTACGTCAAACTTTTATTGTTCAAATATTCCTGAAGATCTACATATGGCGTTGCTCGATACATCATTTATTTTTCAGTCAAAACGACAGGACACATAAAGTCCGATAGATCATTCGGAGTCAACAGTGTAATTTTCCTCTTTTTTACTTCAGCAATTAAAGATAGTACACAAAAGTGGCAGGTCGTTGGACAATAAATAATAAATTATTTTTGTACTATAGGAACAAACAAAAAAAAAAGATATCCGATGTATGACCCGACATATTAACTTAAAACTATACACATCTTTGGGAAATAATAATAATAATAATAATAATAATAATAATAATAAACATCTCGGACGGACACATACACGTAAATTTCCCACGCAGCTTGTGGTCCAATAGAGGTATACCTTGTTGCAATGCTTTAGTAGCCTACTTGGGCTTCAAAAGATACCATATTACAAAAAAAGCCGTAGGCCTAATAAAAGCTGTTAGACTCGGCTACCAGGCCGTCCTCACACTTTCAATATTGAGTGAATAAATCTCAGTTCGAGTTGTTTTAGAGAAACCGATTGACGAGTCAGCAGTTTGTTTGGGCCGCTCATGCTGCGCTGTTCGGATTTAGAGTCATCTTAGGTCTCATTTTCCTATGAGGCTTTCCTTTTAAAAAAAAGGTAACGAAAAGAGCAAAAACGTCTCGGGTTGTTTGGCAAAAAAAATGTAGCAGACCAGTTCAACCATTTCCTGCGTAGTGTAGGCCTAGAAGTCGGAGGAAAGAACATTTTGACATTTCGGACCCGGTGTAGGTCTACTTCCGCCAGATGTTAGCGACTTCCGGTAACGCTTCACGCCATCTCGTGAAGTGTCTTTTCGCCAGCACGCCTTTCGTTCCCACGATTGTCATCACAGTGTATAAACGCAACCAAGGGCTTGTTTGGATAGAGAAGCCCTGCGAAACTGGAGGTCTGTCGGTGTTATTCGGGAGTGTAGCCTCGGTCAAACAGGGACTCGACGACCTTGGCGGCCCTCTTTTTTCCTCCGGTTGGGGAAAGGAAGATTAATCCGAATCGTCTAGGCCTCGATGGGACTGGCCACCATGCTGTTTGGTGTATCTGGCAGTTGCGAGGACATGGACGCCACTTCACTCCCTGTTGAATTCGAACCTGGTCCCCCTTCAGAAAAATTCACCTAGAATAAGCAAAGCTAATATTATTATTATTATTATTATTATCATCATCATTATTATTAAGCTGTAACTCTAGTTATGAAAGCTTGTTGCGCTTTTACGCACGGTTACGCGCTCTCACCAGTTGCTGAAAAGCCGGCTGGTCGATGTCGCTTTGCAGTGCAAAATCGCTCAGGACTTTCCAGGGAGGCTGGTAAGTCTGCACCTCCACCGCGTTCGCCTGTAATCCGCCGTCGTGTCTCTCTGGACTGGTGGCCACCATTGGAGTTCCCGTCATTCCTTGGATGTTCTGGAGAAAGCACAAAAATAACGATCACCTTTAGAAAAGAAAACGTGTGCGTGTAAATGAATGCGCGAGCATCTACACAGATTCACAAGCAGGGTTTGTTTTTGTTTGTTTGTTTGTTTGTTTTTAGCCTCTCGCGCTCACCGTTTTGTCGTTGGGTTGCTGCTGCTGGAGCTGTTTCATCAGCAGACTGCGCTTCTTGTCCTTGCAGCGCTTGTTCTGAAACCAGACGCGGATGACCCGCGGGCTCAGACCCGTCATCTCCACGAGCTGCTCCTTCATGAGCGCGTCTGGCCGCGGGTTTGCGTTATAGCACGTGCGCAAAGTGTGCAGCTGCTTCTCGTTAAGCACCGTGCGCACGCGCGTCGTCTTCTCGGGCTGCTTGTGCACGTGCGGGCGCAACGCGGGCTGCCGCGCCGAGATTGGCTCTGCTATAAAAAAAAAAGAAAAGAAGAAAAAACGCCAAAATGCAATTAGATCAATAAACATGACGAGTAGTTTTAATTTTCTGTAAACATGACATATGTGAGCTGCCTCTACCTAAGACTAATAGGGATATGAGGCTAATAGGGATAATTAATGTGACTGCGATATATGTTTGTGACAGAGAAGCTGCGCATTACACAACATGCCAAAATAATTGACAAATGTCCAATTAATAAAATGTAGGTCTGTTAGAAATGTGAAAACACTGTTCATATAGATTCAAACAGACCGGCTGTCTACATTTTTACGCACCTGAACCAAAATCTGTTGTTGATATTGATTATTGTTATTAATGTAGTGTTTGCTAAATAATTTTCCTAAAATGTATCGGTGCACAGAGCGAGTCCTGCTTCCTTTCCTGCTGAACTGTTGTCACACTGACATTTAAAATATACGCACAACTGATTGTTGATATGTCCATCTCTGGTCGCGCTTTGGTTTTGGATGTAGTATATGTCATGCTGTTGACCGATGCGTCAGATTTATAAGACATGATAAATCTAGTTTTTAACTTTTACATTAAACTTTTATAATCATTATGTAAATACGTATAGGTCTACCCTGCCTACAATCTACACGCGAACCTAAAATATCACCTGTCAATCAACCAAATGGCTTGCTGGATCATTTCTGCAAACATAACCTTGCTAGAAAATATATTCATAAGCATATAATGTATTCAGTAATACACTGGACATGTCGGGTACAGCAAAAGTACTAATAGAAACAGAATAGGGGGCAGCTTACTGCATCTGGAGGACGTTTGAGAAGTGGGATAAACCGGTGTCGAATGTGCTCTGTGCCAATCGGCCTGATGTTATATAAAATAAATCTACCAGAAGATAAATATTCCTTTCTAAATATTGTCGAAATTCAATTGCAATCAACGCAAAGCTTTTAGCAAGCATGTCTAAATATTTAGCGATTTCAAACGTGTATATATTCGCTTAAATCATGTTTTTTCCCCCCGAAATAATATACACAAGCCTGCATAGTTTTTTAATCGCATGGTTGGCTGTGAACCAGCGGAAGAATATCACTTTCATGCATGAATAGCTGAATTCAATAGCAGTCAAACTGTAGGAAAAATGAAACGTGCAATGTTGACAAACCACTGACAACAGCCCGTTAGTTTAGTAACCTTTTCACTTACAGGCTATGATAATAATCAATTTATTCCTCCATGACAAATCTCCATGAGCCGCCAATAATCTTTTTATTATAATAACTATTCATATTCATCTCAGTAGAAGGCTATATGCTTTGTCAATATATAAGTAGGCTGCAATATTAAGAAAATCCATTAAAAGCTTAGTCATAAAACTAAAAGCATAATAACAGCATGATTTCAGGCGTCAGACCTGAGATAATTGTTTTCTCAAAAAATATTTTTTGCATTATAAAGAATCTTTGCAACTAAGATGCAACAGAACACCGGAAAAACGAAATAATCCGATTAAAAAGCTTTACTTCATGTGTGATGGCATGCCTGAGACAGTCTACAATGGCTGGGGTGAGAAAGCTACCTGAAACAGATACATTAGACCACCCATTTCTTATCAACTTCAGCAATTCTTCAGCTCGAATGAAAGAACAGCGTCTGCGCATGAAGTTATAATAACTATAATATAATAACTATATTCGAATAAACAGCATGATTTTATTCATCGGTCTAAATAAAAACAAAACAGCTTGCTGAAAAGTCTTCTTTCCCATTACCGAGCTGCTAACTATTCCTCAAGCTCATGCAGGATTGCAGGGAGGAGGGGAAAGCGAGGTAAGATTAATATGGTGCTGGAAGTCACGTCATGCCTGACGCCATAAAGCTGAAATAAGTGAAAGTTTACCTGCCATCTGTAAGGGCCGGGCCGGGTGCAGGGGGCTGAGCGGCTCCCCGGGTGCCATGCTGGCTCTCTCCACCACGTCGTGATCGGCTCGGCAGAACAAGCCGTCCTCCCGTAGCGCGAACTCATCGCCCGGGATCAACTGCCTGCTGCACGCCACGCACCGGAAACACTCCACGTGATACACCTTGGCGCGAGCGCGCATCACAAAGTCGTTCTTGCTGAAACCGATGTTGCACTTTGCGCATTTGATTCCGTAGAGCCTGAAAAAATATGAGGCCCAAAGCTCAGCGGACAGGAAGCAAAAATACAGGGACATATGCTGGACATCCTTGAATGTTTAATCAAATAAATGTTTATGCATTGTAGAAATATAAAATCAACAATCAGCACATTATTATTATTATTATTATTATTATTATTATTATTATTACAGCAGCGTGTAATATAGTAGCAGAGAATTATCAGTATTATTCGTATTATTATTATCATTATTATTATTATTATGAATACTATTAGTACTACTACATTATAAACAATGTATTACAATTAAAGTCATTGTTTGTTTGTTAAACCAGATAGAGTACAACAACATCTGTCATGATTAGTATTTAATCCAATAACATTTCTGAACGATTAAACCCCTCTGTTCATTCCTTTAAGACACCGTGAATATCTCGAGTAGATGATTTTATAGTTTATAGTAATGTGTTGTTGTCTCGCCCTGCTCGTGAGCTCCACACTGCATAATTACTCTAAAGCTCGACTGGATTAGCATATAGGTGCAGTGGTGTAAAAAAAGAGGGAGAGGGCACAAGAATGACAGCGCGAGCTCGAGTCGCAGCTTCTTCACTAAATCATGAGAGCTCTTTTTTTAAACCCTTAAGGGTATGTGGTTTAACATGTCTGTCTTACCTGATGTAGTCGCGTTTACAGTACGTTTTGCCGTCCCGGACAAAGCAAGTGCATGACTCGTCCAGATACTGGTTACACTCAGCGCATTTGAGACACGCCGCGTGCCACTCGAGGTCGGGCGCCACGCGCAGGATATACTGGTCGTGGATCTGATTCCCGCAGCCCACGCACAAAGACACCAGGCGTTTTTCTGCACACCAAACACACACAGGAACATAGAAGGAAGTTGTTAAAATATATGTTTTTTTTCTTCCTTGTCATTCATGAAACATAATGTTTCAGTATAATTAGGACAGAAAAAGCATTAAATAAAGTCTATTTCCTGCATGCGTAATGCGCAATGAAAATTATTATTATTAGAAATAATAATAATAATATTAATAAAAATAATAATAATACAATTTAAAATGTATACGTATTAATAATGTTCGTGTCATTGATATTGATTGCATACCAAGAAGAAAAATAATAATAAAGCCCTAGAGTTTTTTATTATTATTTAATTTATTTTACTTTCATTTTTAATTCATTGATTTATGTATTTTTCTTTTATATTTTGTGCAGCTACAAAAATTATTCGAGTCTTGCAAACTTAAGCTTCTTGTTTTAAGGAGCACAAAGCACCATGTAATCTCCAAACACATGCACTATCTTTAGATAAGCACCAAAAGAGTTAAATAACTTACTTTTTGGTGGGTCCCCCATGTCTCCCATGTCCAGAAAGTAAGGCGGTGTTAGGTCCACTTTCAAACCGGAGCGCAGGCCCGTAGTGCCCGTGGTTCCTGGGGGAAAAATAAGACTGAGGCTCCGAAGTGTAAAACTTCCCGAAATCGAGATTAGAGTTCGAGCAGTCTGTGTGTGTGTGTGTGTGTGTGTGTGTGCATGCATGTGAGTGTGTGTCTGAGCTCCAGCGCATCGAGGGGCCGCTCCTGCCCGTATCTCTTCTCTTGCTCTCTCAAAACTCCGTCGGCTCCGACTCTTCTCTCTCTCTCTCGCCATTGGACTGACGTAGAGCAGACACACGTCACGCTCACGCGCTGCTGATTGGTTGTGAAAAGGAGCGAGCAGCCTGTCTCATTAGCGCAGCGCGAGCGCTTACGGGAGCCGCGCGCTCCCGGTACTGCCTTAATTCCAAGCTTTAATTTGTCCGATTTGGAAACGGGCCTCTGTTGAATTCTATACTTTTAAATCAGGAAGGCTATTTGTAGTCGTCATAAATGTCAATATTGCTTAGCATTTGAGTAGTGAACACTATGTGTGTATTTTGATGTTTGCATGATAATAATAATAATAATAACAATAATAATAATAATTATTATTATTATTATTGTTGTTATTATTATTATTATTATTATTAGTGTTGTTTTTGATCAAACACATGCAGGTTTATTGTGGCATGATGGCGCATAAAATACTGACTATATAAACTATATATATATTTTTTTTTTTTCTACGACAGTAATACTGTAACCGCGGTTATATTTCTTCCCATCGGCCAGTGCTTTTTGTTTATTTATTTATTTTTTTTCTTAAAAAGTTTACAGCCCAGGCTGCAGGTTTGTATGTAGGTACAGGAACACGGCTACTGACTGCAATCCACGGCACGCTCCTGGGTTGTAGCTATTTAAACCAAAAACGCAATTACGGCGCATAATTGCGGATAATGAGCGTTTGAAACGGCGTGAGGCACGTGGGAGCCGAGCAGAATCCCCACGGAAGATGATGATTAGTGAATTTAAGGAGAAAGAAATAACACAGACAAACACACAACGAAGAACCGGATTTAAAAATAAAAATAAAACAAATACAAGACTATTTGTAAGCTTTCTCATATGGAGAAATATATGGAGAGAAATATATGGAGAGAAATATATGGAGAGAAAGAAATCAGCACATTG
>JAOTRJ010000030.1:5325249-5344574 GCA_028564905.1 Leptodoras praelongus | reverse complement strand
CCACATAAAACTATGGTGTAACTTACTTAAAAGATCCATCTGCAGTATTATTATTATCTATTCAAGATGTTTCTTACATAGACAGGTAGAAACACAAAAGCTGGTATAAATCGACAGTGGCCCAGTACACTAAAGGGTAGATAAATCAGACATCACTGGTAACTTCTTTATTCTCCAAGCTTATTTCTTGCCTGTTAAAGAGGAACCCAGATGGTTCCTATTCGGCAGGACTTGGCTGATACCATCAGTGTCTCGGCTTTGGGCAATATTTAAAGCTTGGTGTTCAACACTCCCTACAATCTTGCTGAGAATGCGGTGTAGATCAGTGCATTAAGGCAACCATCGCTTAATATGCTGAGACTACCAGCATGACGAGCACCTCACAACCTTGCAGGTTTCCGCTGACAAAGAGGGGAAGCTGGTCTGAACACAGCATCGAAGCGGCGTCTTAAATTACCCACCTTGAGCAATTAAGACCGCCAAGGATCTGACTGCTGCCCAAAACTGCACTACTTACAGAGCTTCTGTACTTACAACAGGGCCTTGGTAAATTCATACACAGAAACAGCTCGACTCAGTGACCCACTTGGTCGATGTTCAACACAAAATCAGGTTTGTTGACCGAAATGTACGTTCCTGCTGCAGACATTTAAGACAACAACTCTCAATCGACACCAATGAGAATGATGGTTAGATGTCAGATGCTGATGTAGGAACATTAACCGGTTAGGACAAGCAAATTTGATGGTCTTTTAAAGCCTCAAAATCAACCCTGCCCACTTAACACAGGATCAGGGATTCCCAATGAGCATGACTTGTCAGTACCTGAACCTTGTTTCCAAATCATCACATCTGGGTGCTCCCAAGGGGTGCAACAGAAAAGCATTCACCCTGCTGTCAAAGGATCCAAAGTTAGAATCCTGATACCACAACCACCTATGGCTGAGAGTCAAGGCAGCAAAAATGGCCATGTTCTCTGGGTGGCTGGATGTCATTACTGTGTCTGTTCTGTTGGTCAGAGCAACACTATACAACAGCGGATGAGTCAGCTCATGTATTCAGAAGGACAGACAGTGCTGTGACGCAGCACTTTGAAAAGAGGCAGAGGTGACCACTTTGGTGACGGTTTGGTCCTTGGTTCTTCTCCATGTTGTCTACCAACTAATAATACAAATCATGACTGCCTAATACCTCTGCCAAAGATCAAATAAAATCTTCAGCAACTCCGAGATGCTCTTAAATTCATGAGAAACCAGTTCAAGCTGCTGATCAACACCCGGCACGAGACTCACGTCGTCCATTAAAGAATATCTAGCCTTTCACTGCCTCTTGGGACAGTTGCATAATGAACAAGAAACTAAACACATGTCCAGTTTGTAATGTTCCACAAGTTTAGATTTTGACAGCATTAAACATACAGTTATTTCAGATGACTGTTCTTACCTAAAGAACATTGCATAACCAACATAAAAGTTGTTCTTGTTTTAGCACAATCTTACCAGGGAGCAGAATGCCGGAGGCAATACATTCAAAGACTCGTCTCAGTGCGTCGCCAGGGCTCATCGGTCCAGAGGCACTGCTGATTGCCTTCTCCACAAGCAGTTCCATGGCCTTGAATAAAGAAAGCTTAGTTACTATACAACTTCTGGTCTTCCAGATCCAATAGTTCAGAGAGAGGACTGATTGTAACACCTTTGGATAGCCTAAAGCCCAGCATGGACAGACACCATACTCACCCAGCTTGGAAAAGCAGACCATGTGGGTACTCTCTGACAAAGGTCACGCAGGATACGAATAACAATCACGCAGGATTGGAGTCCATTGGCTCTAGCCTTCAGTGCAATAAAGTCAAGTTAAGTGAGTCAATGGTGCATTTAGAACAGAGGGTAAATGACATGGTGGGTCTCAGTAAGAGGTGCAACACTACTGTTCACAATGGAAGCTTTTACTTGGTTTACACAGTCTTTAGCCAATGCTTTTAAATAAGCTGCCATTTCCAGCAGTATTTTACCTCGACGTTAGTATAAGAGTTCAAAGTTTGCAAGATGCACTTGGAATGTTTCCCTGGTCATCTTGTAAACTCTGACCTCAGATTTCCAAATACTTCACAATCAAAACTCTCATTTACAAAAAGATCAGTTTGAAAGAGCAGCACAGGAACTGAAACAGTCAAGGAAATCTGCTTTACTTTGCCTGTGTGTGCTTGCGTGACCACATCATCACAGCAAACTAATCAGATATTCCTTTCCTCTCAATCCCCAAAAGAAACAAACGAATAAATAATCACAAAGAACAAACGGTCAACATGAAAGCTCTTATCGGTGATATTTTTTATGCAAAGGTATTCTGCAGCCTTATGGAATATTATGTTTGTAATCTAAGTCAAGCACTGCTCCATTTTACATACATTTTCACAAAAATCAATTGTATGCAAGGATGCTTAAAAACAACAAGGCTGAAGTAACATTTTATAATGTCCAGTTATTTAGTGTAGCTACTAATAGCATCCTTGTATTGCTTTTTATTTTTCAGGGTTAAAATGTCAATAACCAAAAATGACAGACTAAAAGCAAATGAGTATATAAAGTATATAAATACATCTCATAAGGCTACATGAAGAAAGAAAAATGATGTTCCGAACCTGGAACCACTTAGCGTGGCGTAGGGCAGCCAGAGCGTCAAGGCATTTTTGCCTGTCCAAGACGTCCGCTGGGTCTTTCACCATACCCGAGGTTACATCTAAAAATGGATCGAATTGTCAAATGGTGGTGAGGAATGGGTGTTTGACCAGGTCACAGAGAGACTGCCAAGAACACATTGCCACACATACCAAATTGTTCCCCTGACTACAAGTCCACCTAAAATTGGGGTAACCTGACATGAGGGTTTATCTCATCTGATCATGTGAACCAGCATCTTTGGAACCATCAGCTATACTAGCAGTCAGGCAGGAGGGCGGTCTAACACTGGACTGGGGAATAGTATTGACAAACATGGAGAATGGAGAATGAAAGGCTGATGGCAAGGGAGAAAAGCCTTCAAACTTTTTGACCAATCTATAATACAGCATTGGCTGGAACCACCTTGAATGCGTCAAAGGATCATATTAGTTACCAAATTAAATATTTAAAACTAAACATGTTGTACTACCGTGGCCATACTGACAAATTGTGTTTTCTACTACAGGTGGGTCTTTTTTCTTTTTTTTTCCAAAATGGGCATAACAAAATTTCTGCATTTTCTTATGCTACAAAGCACCAAAGCAATAGTGTAGCACAATGTTATTTTTTCCCCCAGAATAAATACTAAAAATCAAACGGTCCTGTTAAATCAGACAAGATTCCTCTTCCATGTATTAAACGTTATAGAATAGAATCCATTCTGTAGCGATCCATATAAACATTAAATAAAGAAATAAAACAACAAATATATAATATTAGGATAAATGTAATAGAATATATACAACTTAAATCAAGTTAATTTAAAAAGCCTGACACTCTTTGCAGAATCATTTCAAAAACAAATTTGGAAAACCCCTTTTTAATTCTTGCAAATTCATGCTAAAATGTAAGAGAAGATATTTTGGAGCCACACTATGGCTTTGCATTTATAATTTATGAGCATAGTACAGAAAAGGGGAGATCAAGGAGAACGCAAAATGCTTTTATGTGATACGTGCTTGGTGACCTACTACAGTGGCAACAGTAGGTGTGGCAAAGTGTTTGAGAGGGTTTGGGAAGGGACCTTGGTCAAAAATCCTTCCGGAGCTGGTAGACGTAGCCTCAGATGGGAAACGAGTTACTCAGAACGCAAGGAGGCTTTGGGCTGGACTTGTAAAAGCTTTGGATACATGAAGGCAGCAACGCGTGCTGGAAAGAAAACATGAAGCTCCCAGCGAGAGGGGTTAGGACATCACTGCATGCATACCTGCCTTGAGTGGGTTCGGAAAAACCCCCATAGGTCACTGCAGACCGAAGGCTACAAAAGCCAGGTCCAACCAAAGATTCCTATAACAAAGCCTTCCTCCCAAAAGCTTACTGATACTCCCCTAAGGACCCAAACAGGAATGGTGACATCTGAGCACGGAATTGGGGGCTGCATTTAACATTTCAGCCACATTCCAATGTCAGAAAAACAAGACAAAGGAAGGGTAGTTGTACAACTTGGAGTTAAAAAGACCTTTGTGTTTTCTGTTAAATAAATATAAAGGGAGTTGTGTCTATAGTGAAAGTGTAATTAATTAATAAAATGCTCTAAAATCCAAATCATTCATCATGCAGTGGATTGATTCACTCAGGGGAGCACTTTCATTTTGGAATAAGGGTCTTCAGAATGGTGAATCTTCTGACCACCAATCAAAAGATTTGTTTCCTGTGGGGACATTACAGACTTTCCCACGGCTTACAGCTATTTTACCAGTGCCTACAGTAATTCTGTTTATCTGGTGAAACCCTAGTCTTTTAAATGAAACATTTCATCCTAAATCCTTAGTTATTTATAGATGCAGCACAGAATCCCCTGGAGCACAGGAAACAAAAATGAATCTTACTCGGGACTAACTAGACTTACACAATGCAAAACACTTGTCATGCTTGTTTTGGAGAGAGCTTCAAGAGCACTGAAGAGGTGTTACAGAGAGAGCCCTGAGCAACACTGCTGGCAAGTAGATCAACAAGACCAGTAAAACCTGGAAGTGGTGAACCTGGGCTTTGTTAAAAGCCAATGCTTACATCAAATCAGAAGGTCCACGCGCTCACTCACACTATGCAATTTCAACAAGTGTGGATTTCTTTCACAACAACATTAGTTATAATTGCCTTCAAAACATCTTTCAGACATGGTCAGAAGTTTAAACATAAACTCAGTGACAGAAATCAGGAGTGTAAGAAACAAAATGAACTCCCAGAATTGAATCGAGTTGGATAAAAGACTCCAAATTTAAAGGCTTTTGAAGGCACTCACAGGATTTCTCTAAATTTCGTTTCCATTCATATTATAACCCTGACCAAGCTCAAGCACATACCAGGTTTTACACTTCATACAAATCATCATATAATCTTTACGGGGAAGCAGAGCAATAGAGGCTCATTTCCATGGCGTAATCCAACTTCTTAAAAAAAAAATGAGACCATCTCCTCTGTGCCAGCAGATAGGCTCTTTGGGGTATCAAATCAACAAATCAAATTAATTTGATAGGTGGCTAAGGTAATGGAGTAACGCCTTTCCCAACCTCCATCCCGGGTGTTCTCCTCTCTGATGACCGGCGAGGTCAGCGTTATGGTAACCTGCATCTTCGGCTCAGCACAGGAAGTCAGGATAATTGCAGCTTCTTGGACCGAGCCTTTCACCTCATACTTCTCTGGTGTGACAAGCTAAGAGACACATGGGTTAGTGGATGATGTGGAAAGGGAGTAGAAACAAGGAAACAGACTTCCTTACAATGGTTAAACATGAGTGTTTATAGTACAACAAATACATACAGAAAAGAACAGAGCTGCCATTTTTAACACCTTTCATGAGGGCAAAATTCTATTTCATAAACAAAGCAATGCAAGATGGCCAACATACTGCGAGTTGTTTAGGGAGGTGCTCTACAATGCGCGTCAGTAGACTCTTGCTGGGTTTCTCGGAGCAAAGGAGAACAAGGTTGACATTCTTATCTCCACGCAGGAGAAGTCCTTTGGCCAGAACGCCAACCCTCATCACTCCCTTCAGTGCTCTAGAACATGCAAAGGCAAAGAGTCACTGACTCGCCTTACAAGACAAAGATAGGCTTGCAAATTATAAACAAGTATCGGCTTACCTGTCTTTGGGAGGTTCTTTCTTTTCCTTGTCCTCCTCTTTGCCCTTGTCTTGGTCAGTAATTATGTCCGACACAAGCTTGAGGGCACGCTCGGTGATGGATACAATCTTCTGAATGGCTTGGAGCTCCTCTTCGGAGGGGTAAATAGCAGCATGTTTTGTCATCACGTAACGATCGTCGGAGGAATCGGGGCGCCGTGGGGGCTGAAATCAAACAGCCGACAGTCAGGATGAAAAAGCTGACACAAATGTTTTTGAACGGAAAGTCCCTATAATTACAAATATAATGTAACTGCTGAGAATGATGTATTAATACAGAAAGATATACAAATGCACATGAAGTCCAGTTCTGGAAAGCATTGACGTTTATTACAGTGTGACTAATCTGCACACACCATTGAGACAGATTTAGATCCATTATTATTCAGCATGCAGCCATTTGCAACAGTCAAGTTACAGACTGTCACAAATCCAGTTGATTGATTTGTTGGGTTACTGCGTTATACACCCCAACAAAACGTTACAATATCAAGGTATGTACACAACCAAAAGATGAGACGCAGGCTTATTTACACAGGATCTACATCTGAAATCCATTTGTAAGGGTGCAACAATCCAAGTGCTTAGATTATACTTGCCTGTATTACTTGTGTAACTATACTAATTATTATTATTATTATTTTAAATCCACAGAGCCCGTTAAACTGCCACATATTCGTGACGTTTTCCAAATTTAATCTGTACAATTCAATTGAAAAACACAATGAAATATTTTATGCTGGAAAAACAATAACAACATGCACACCGTAAAACTAATTTTCCTGAAGCACCTTTTGATTTTGACAGTATTCAGTCTTTTTGGGTAGGTGTCCATCAGCAACTTCCTTGCAGGAGTGCTCAAAATCTGTCAGATTGTAAGGGCATTTCTATGCACAGCTCTTTAGATCAACCCACACATATTTAATTGGAATCAGGTCTGGGCTCTGGCTGGGCCTTTCCAAAACTTTGATCATCTTCTGGTGAAGCCATTCTTTTATTGATGTGGTGGTCTGCTTTGGGTCGCTGAAATGTGAAATTCATCATCTTCAGCTTTTTAGCAGAGACCTTGAATGTTTGATGCCATATTGGAGCCATATTGACTGATATTTAACTGCTTTGTAACTGTTCATAATTCTCTCCAACTTGACTAAAGCCCCAAAGAATAATGCTGCCACCACCATACTTCACTGTGGGTATGGTCTTCTTTCGGTGATGCACATTACTGCTTTTTCACCAAATGTACCTTCTGGAATTATAGCCAAAAAGTTTAAATGTGGTCTCAGACCATAACACATTCTCCCACATGCTTTAGCAGACTTGTAGGTTTTGATAAAATGTAGTATTGGATGTTTTTGTTTGTAAGAAAAAGGCTTCCATCTTGCCACCCACAGCCCAGACATATGAAACTGGGAGATTGTTGTCACAATTAGTACATAACCAACACGTGCCAGAAATTCTTGCAGCTCCTTTAACGATGCTGTAGGCCTCTTGTCAGTGTCCCAGAGCAGTTTCTTACTGTGTTTATCAATTTTTCCAGTTGTTATCAATGTCACTGCTGTGCCATATTTTATCCACTTGTCAATGATTACTCACCATGTTCCATGGTATATCAAATGCCTTGGAAATTTTTGTACCCTTCTCCTAACTAATTCCTTCTAACACCAGGATACCTTTCATGCTCGGTAAGCCCTTTGTGGACCATGGTTTTAGCTGTAAGATGCAATTACGTAAATGTCAGGAAAATCCTACTGGAACATCTGACCTTTATATTGGAGTTAATCAGAGCCACTGTAATTGATGGCAGGTGTACTGACTTCTACATGAGTTTGAATCTGATTGGTTAATTCTAAAAACAGCCACACCCCCAATTGTACAAGGGTGTGCACACTTATGCAACCACATCATTTTATTTTTTAATGTACTTTAATCTTTCTCTTCTAACTGATTTCAGGTCATTTTTCAATTGAATATCACATTAAAGGTGGAAAAAAATCTGAAATGATTTATCTTTGTCACACCCAAAAACCTGCCATTTTAACAGGGTGAGGGTGTAGACTTTTTATATCCACTGTATAAAAGTGGAACTAAATTTCCTTTCTTCTGTTGATCCAAGTTGTGTCTCGCTGGCAGTGGTAGCTCAGTGGTTAAGACACTGGATCATGAGTTCAAATCCCAGTACCACCAAACTGCCACTGTTGGGCCCCTGAGCAAGGCCCTTAATCCTCAACTGCTCAGTTGTATAAAATGAGATAAATAAGTCACTCTGGATAATGGTGTCTGCCAAATGCCATAAATGTAAATAATTAATTACGGCACACCTTTAACACCAAGGATATTAAAACTTAAATGAAAAGCACTACTGGTTGGTGAAAGACTAACCACAGGGCCTTGCGGCTGTGGGATGGGCATTCCAGGTCTCACCCCAAGCAGACCAGGAGGTCCTGGTGGACCTTGTGGATAGACACCATCAGGCATCCTACGCCTCTCTTCCCAGTGGTGTTGCTCTTCCTCCATTCGTCTCCAGTACATATCCTCCTCATAGCGCCTGCAGAAAACCAAACAGCAGAAAGAATGTAAACAAAGAATGAAATTTGCTGTGAACCGTATAGATATGAATTAAGCTCCTCTGAACCTCATCTCCATCCTCCAGCGCTCTTCTTCTTCACGGCGTCGCCAATATTCTTCCTTTTGCATTTGTTTCCTCATCTTCTCCTCTTGGATCTTCCGGGCTCGGATGCTGGGCTTCACTTCAACCTGGAGGTCTGGGTTCACTTTTTTCTACATTGTGGTGACAGTAATTTTGTTTTATAAAACAAATATATTTATATAAATTTATAAAACACTTTCCTTCATAATGTCTCAGTTTACAAGACCCTGTTAGGTCATATTTACTTCATGCATGTTTAAGGCGTCTCCAAGTTTGTTTTCTAACAGTCAGGGGTCTCCATATCAACAATGATGTATTTCTTGTTAAACATCTGTTCATTATTATGCGACACATTGATTTTAATTGTCTTTAACAGTCAATAACCAATACCTTCTGGCCAATGAGAATCAAGAATAAAACAGCACTGTAGTATAAAGGGAACTAAGGTACTCAAGATCAAAACGTTTGTCATATGTGTATTTGTTACTAGCCACAAATCTGAGGCCCCGCTGATTAAAGACCCACCTTTAGTCTACAAGCTAACAACTTTAAATATCCACCAACCTTATACTGCAAACGATGTCGACGCCCTTTAAGATGCATTTCCTTCGCGTTGGGGTCGTTAAAACTGCATTCACACAGCTTGCAGTGGAACCGAATGACTTTTCCTTCGTCATTCCGAACCTGAAGAACCAGAAGTCTCATCATTTTTCATTCATAACAAATCTTTCAGAAATATGCTGACAATGTGCTTCTCAATAAGCCATCGTACCTCTTCGACATAGTCATGGCCAACAGGCTGAACGTCGCTCTGCAAAGCCGCCAGAGCCGACTGAGGGGAAAGCGGATCAGGGGTGTCGTTTTTAACTTCCTGTGATGGTGCGCCTAAAGAGGCCTGTACAGGTTTGGCTGCCTCGACTTTCGACTCATCCATCTTAACTCCGGTGGTCTGTAATTTGTTTCCCCCTGCAGAAAATAAAATGATTCAAATTTACAGCTGGCTCAAAATAAACGCTGGAGCGAAACCAACTACAACGTATGCAAACAGCAAGTACCAACGAAGTTTATCTTGGGTGTGTTGACTTTCTTGATTGCGGCTGTGGTTGAGGAAATGGGAGCAAGACTCTTGCCCTGCATGGCCGACGCAGTACTGCTGTTAACCATGCCGAGGGGTTTCAGATAGGAGGAACTGGAGCTGGTGGAGGAGGAGACGTTCATAGCAGATGCAGTGCTGCTGGTGGAACTGCTCATTGAGGCACTGGCCATTTTACTGGGAGCCGCTGTGGTGGATGTGGACGTCTGCGTCACCACGCTGGGCTCTGTAGAGGGAATCGGTTTCCCGAGTTTGGTGTGTAGTTTTACAACCTATTAATGACGAGACGAAAAATTAGTTTGGAAAAAAATAAAATAAAAATAGGCATAGAAAAGGCTCCATGGGGAAAAGGCTCTTCATGTAAAATGCTGAATCCCAAACTGATAAGGGAACAAATCCCTCTCCTTCACGCTCATTACATAAACACACAGCCATTAATCCTTTTCTTGCTTGAAGAAATACAAGATAAATGCTTAAGTTACATAAACCTCTGCTTGTTGATGCAAGATCAGTGCTTCTAAAGATGACTCATGTACCTTCTGGTGTTTAGCTCCGCGGATGTGAGCAGCATAGGCATCTGCTCCGGTGCAGGCAACGTCACAAAGCTCACAGCGCAGCTGGTTCTGCGTGCTGCGGGCTGAGCTGCTGCCACCGCTACTGCTGTTACTGCTTTGAGAGACCTTCAGCGCTGCCTCCTTCTTCTTGTGTTTCTGACCCTCTAGATGCTCCTTGTATGTCTATAATAAGGAACAGAAAAGCTATTATATAATGTATTCCATCATGCAGAAGCAGAGACAGTTCATTTAATCTCCATCATGCGACAGAAATATCTTTACGTAAGTGGAGTTACATCATACAAAAGTAAAGGTCTTACCTGTGGCCCAGCGCAGCTAATCTTGCACACGTCACAGTAGTGTATTTGTGGTGGTTTTGGTGGCTGTTTGGGTTTGAGCGTTTTATTCTGGAAGGGTGTTTTCTTAGTGAACGTGCTTCCAGTCCAGGCGGCGGTAGCTGCTGCGGCAGCGACGGCTTGCTTCTGTTGCTGCTGCTGCTGTTGCTGGTAGTAAGAGGACGCCGCAGAGTACACAGCCGCCTCATAACCTGAATATGACGTGCCTGGAAAAAGTTTCAAGAAAGCAACGATGTTAAAAAGAAAATAATAATAATTCACATGACAAATTCTGTCAGCAAATAAAGAAGCCGTCATGTTCAAATCTGGGTTTACCTGAATACGTAACAGCACTGGTGCTGTACGTAGGACTCTGGGAGTAAGACGGGACCACGGAGGCTGCAGCAGCTGCTGCCGCTGCCTGCACTGCAGAGGACACGGGGTAGATGGAGAAAGTGGATGTGGCTGGACTTGGTGTGGCTGGCTTTATGGCTGTAACCTGGCGGGTCTGCTGGGTCTGTGTATACGGTGTGGCACCCTGGGTGTATCCCGTTTTGGGGGCTGTTTGGTAGTAGGTCTCTGCCACTGTGGGCTGAGGTTGGGCAGCTGCTGCTGCTACTGCTGCTGTAGCTGTGGGCTGCTGGTAGTATTGTTTACTGTCATAGGCTACAGCTGGAGCTGAGGACCGAACATAAGAATAGGAATCCTGAAAGAGATAAGAGGAAACGTTACAGAAGAGACCAAGTTATTCAGTCTCTCAAAACTATTACATTTTGACCTTAAATCATCTCAAAAACATGAGATCTCAAACTTGGGGTGCATTTTCACAGAAAGCTATTCAAGTAAACAAAACACCCTGGACAACACAGGAAGTATTTAAGAATGTATGATTCTTTGAAATTAATCAATTCCTCTGAAAAAATGGAAAAGAACAAACTATACTTCTACTCCATTAAAACTCCTTCACCTGGTAGTTCTGCGAGGTGACCGGTGGAGGTGGTGGGGGCACTTCAGGCTGACGCTGGGCATAGCTGTAGTCGGTGGTAGCGTGCGCAGGCTGGTATCCCCCGTAAGCGGCTGCAGTGGCCGCTGCAGCGACAGCGACAGGAGCAGGTCTGGCTACAGCAATAGTGGCAGCAGTGGGTGCATAGGCCGCGGCCACTGTGTGAGCAGCCACTGGTGCCTGATGCACGGTGTAACTGGCCACCGTGGTAGGATGGGTGTAGGCTACTCCAGCGGCCGGCTGCTGACTGCAAGACAAGAGAGCCAAAATTTTATAACTATAGACACGAGATTCTGAGCCAAATGTTTTTATTGACTGCTCATGGCAGTGCTATACTTTATATTCAACTTGAATAGATTCATTAGATTCAACTCGAACGAATCCAGTTTGAATATCCATTAGGCAACATAACGTTTACATAATTTAACCAAAGAGATAAGGCCACCTGTTTATATTCCAGAAACATTAAAAGTCCATGAAGAGGCACAAGCCAGAACAAATGACACCAATATAAATTTTTTTTTAACCAGGGTATAAGAAATCCTAAGAGCTTGCCACTACTGAAAGCCCATCCATGATAAACCATTTAAACAGCTCTCGTTAAGGACGGTCTACTGCCCAGAATGTCCAAACACAAATCAATCTCAAAATATCAATAGACTCATCAATAAACGTGTGAGTTGTTAGGAAGTATTTTAAGTCTGGGATATGAATGCTGCAAACGAGTGGAACTTATTTGTTAAGCACAACTTTATACCAGAGATGCCAGAATAACTTAATAGAAAGACAGCAACATGGGTCATGTGCTATGGGGTTAGCTGAAATATAAATGTAATATAATATCATGGTGGCTATTTTAACTGTAATCCATCAGTGATGGTTGCAACAGGAGCAGGGACGGAGTAATATAGGGTAAAGGGCAATGGAAAATGTGCTGCACTAAACATTATAATGAGAAGCCTGTTTCTAAACAGACATGCACACCAAATTAGTATTAACAATAGCCTATATGTCTGAAATTACCCCTCACGGGTCAGTCTTTATGTGCGGAAGATACACCGATTTAGGGGAGCCGTTACAAAAAGCCATGACTGAATTCTGAACGTGCTATTATGTACCATTACACCAATCACAAACAAGATACTTCCCATTTTGACCAGTCAACACATCTTGGCAAAACCTGTCCCAATTCTACTGACTAAGCCCATCCTATTTTCACAGGTATATAATTTTACTGACCCCATTCTCCTGTTTCACCACGATTTAATGTTCACTACATTTCTGCAATCAACAGGGAAAAAAAGAAAAGGCAGTTTAATGTTACGTCCATGTTCTACTTTACACACTCAACACCACTACGTGGCCAAAAGTTTGTGGACACCTAACCATCACACTCGTATTTGTATTTTAACCATCCCATTCTAGACTTCTTCTCCATTAACCTCCACTCTTCTGAGAAGGCTTTCCACCAGATTTTGGAGCGTAGCTGTGGGGATTTGTGTGCAGTCAGCTACAAGAGCATTAATGGGATCAGGCACTGATGTCAGATGAGGAGACCTTTAGTGTTCTTTGGGGTTGAGATCAGCGCCTTGTCTGTTTGGTCCCTTTAAATATAGGGATTGGAAATTGTAATGCTACAACCTACAATGCAATTCTATACAACCGTGTTCTTCAAACTTCGCAAGTCTATCAAATGCAGTTCCCTTCGGCACACCGTACACACTGGGCAGAAGTAACTCAGGGGGGTTAAGGCACTGGATTTCTGATACAGAGGAGAAATTTAAGATATCCTTTCACTCATGTAAGTCACACTGGATAACGGCGTCCTCTCAAATGCCACAAGTGTAAATGCACTACACATTGAGCCTACAATATTTGTATTACATCTTGTTTAGTATATAGAAACAGGAACCCATGTGAGATGCAGCTCAATCATGTGATCCCTGGTGGAAGGAAGAAATACAAAAATCTAGCTGAATAAGTTTCCAAATGAGTAAACAACACCCCCCCTACACACACACACTTTAATTACACCCTTAAAAACTAATATTCAAGGTTTATAATTAATCAAAACTGCTGGACGTTCGGAGAGCAAAACTGGCCGTGCACTCCGCGTGGGTGGGGTTGCATCCTCCATTCTCTCCAAAATCAATCACAGTGACACTAACCAATCATGGAGGTCTGAGAGCTCATGCATACAGAAGGTCGACTGGTGCACTTTCCTCCGAGTGTGTCCTCAGACAATGCTCCCTGATGTTGCACTGACAGCATCTCGGAGGAAGCACGCGACAGCCTTCACTCTCCCTAATTATTGCGTTATGGGAGAAATCCTGATTGGTGGAAATTGGTTGTAATAAATTTCACCATAAACAATTACATTATATATCCTGCGTATAACATTTCATAAAAGTGGCACTTATCTGCCTTCCGAGCAAACCTAAATGTCATGTCATGAGTTACACAGTACATCAACAAAGCATGTGGGAAGAAACACTTCTGTTTACATGGTGGACCATAGCAGACCACAGCAAACATTCCAAAAGTTTGGATTAGCTTCACTATAAAGACAACACCACAGCAAAAACGCAGCACCTGCAGTAAGGACATTGCGTTTGAAGGAAGAAGCAAATCCAATGCGTCAAAGCATTTACTTAAACTGTGTAACTCTGAAGGAACGCAGAGCTTTGCGGTTTCCCAGCCCCCAACACCTCAAATACCGCCAACGTTCCAGAGAGCAACCAGAACAGAGATTCAATAAGAACCGGACTTGATAAGCACAAGCAGAAATATTCTATGGACACTCAAGCCTACTTACAAATACAGAGATAAAATGTGCATCACCACTCATCCTAAAAACAGTGAGATTAATTTCTGGTCCATATCACCCACTCTAAGTGAAAGTTATTATATCAGCATAGGTGGATTAAATCTGGAATAGGAAAACAGGTTTATGGTCAGGACTGGGCATTAAGATTTTCTTATTTTGATGTTTAGGAAGTAAAGATACTGAACCAAAGGTTCTGTGGTCAAATAAACAGAACCAAGGAACACCATGCCAGCTACGGAGGCCATTTTCATGGCAGGATGTAGGTTCATACATTAGCAGGTCAGAGTGTGTTTATACCATTTATACAGTTCCTTTGGTCTGGACCACACAAGAAAATGATGCACCAACATTTAAGCCCTGTTTTTGCTTAGTGTTCACACTCAAATTTACAATTAAGGAAATTTAAGTCTAAAAAAAAACAGTGCACGAAGCTGGGCGTTGTGTATACCTGCCTGGTGGTATTCTTACCAACTGGAAGCACAGCAAGAGGTGGAAAACTGGATAAAGGAGTCATAACAGTGCTAGAAAATCCTGGCACAAACCAAAGACGGTACGCTGCAATGCGCGCTGTTCTCTCACACCGTGTTTAGTGTTGCATCTTGTGACATGACGTGTCATGCTTGGTTAGTATCGTGTTCATACATCAAACAAACTGCACCACAATTCGTTTAGAAACGGACCGAGTCTCAGTCGGCTTACATAAGAGCTGAAAAGGACGTGCTCACACTTACTCCAAACGAAACGCACTAACAAAGCAAATCGCACCAGCTTTGATCAAACCAAAGCTGACAATTCTGAACGCACATTCCTAGTCAAAACTCCAAATAAGGGAGCAAACAAAACGTTACCGAAACGACCAAACGAGACACAGACAACTATAACATGCACCATACACTAAAGCTGTTATACATTTAAAACTACTGACCTAATAAAATAAGTTATGTGGTCATATATATATATAAAAATAATAATAAACGGTATAATTAAACAAACGTAGGATTTTTCCTCTCCACCCATGACATCTAGGCTTTTGACTACACCACCATCACTCCAGCAAACCGCTCGCACCAAACTCGTATCAGAGCGTCTACAGCGACGTACCTCTGAGGTCGTTTCTGCATATATAAACTCCTCACATCTCCAGTTATTGAACACGCTCAGCCTGACCGACTCAGAATTCACCAGCACTGTAGTTTAAAACGCACCGGCGCCTTAACACAGCTTTTAATCAACCACTCAATTAATCGGATGAAAAACAAGGTCTAAGAATAGGCCTATATATAGTGTGCTGGTGTATAAATACACAGGGCAGGACATCAGAGACGCACCGCAGCACTGCAGCTGCTTGTTCTGACCGGCTGACATTCAGGGAGTCCTTGAAAACCGTCTGCAAAAAATAGACGCCGGATTATTCTCAGGGTTACCTGATCGCCCGGTGGGTCTGTAATAAATAATGAAGGGTGTACGTTTAGGAAAAACAAGCAAGGAGCTCTGAGCTAAATGGTGCAGAATGACAGCAACATAAACACAGCAACAGGCCTGGCCCCACACACACACACTATATATATATACACATTATACATGTTTATAATTATACCTATGAAGGTTGTATTCAGTGTTTGAGGTTTGTGTTGAATAATTAAGCAGATGCTGAAGGGGGAAAGGTCATGTTTCAGTAAACAGGACAATGACAGGTATGGTTATGAAATAGATCCAGGCATCAGTAATGGCCGTCAGCTCGCCGGTGCAACGACCACACACACAAATAAATAAATAAATAAATAAATAAATAAACAGCCTGCTCTTTTCATACAACTTATTATTTCTACAGGACGGACATGCACGTGGATTTAAATATAAAAATATAAAATAAAGCACAAAGGGGTGTTGGGGGAAAAGCGCACCCCTCCGCCCTTCCCCCCACCGCCGAACAATGCCGTTGGAAATAACGTAAACGCACGAGACCGCCGCTGCTACACCCGTTTTTATCACGGTTCAAGCTCTTACCTGTACTGCGCAGCAGCACCGTGGGTAAATCCAAAATAATTGCCGCCGGTAGCCATTTTGGCATCTTCACCTAGCCGGCTGGGCACTGAAACGACAAACACAGGCAGGAGGTTAAAGCGCTAACGGCTACAGCGCCCAGTAACGTTAGCTTAACTAGCCTCAGCTAGCAAACAGCAGCATGCTAGCTTAGCAACCAGGGAAACCCCGCATTATCTCTGCGCTGGATTAACTACCGATAACACACACCGACCAGCCCGCACACACACCCGCATGCAGCTAACACACCGCTCTAACCTCTCCGACCCACCCGCGGCCGTGTGTAGCCCCGAGCGGCCGGGTTTTCATCACTAATTTCCCCTTACCATAGGTGAAGGAGACCACTGGACATATGGGAATCATTGGCTTCCACTTCTCTGACGAACTCTCGCTGCAAACGCTGCGGTCTTTATATGAGCGTGTCATAACCGGAAGTAGAATATGTACTCCGTGCAGCGGAATTCTGGGAAATGTAGTTGCGCTAACAAACCATTCGTTTTATTACACAATATTTTATTAATGTTTTTTTTTAAAGCTTTCTGCAATATTCCAGCAGCAAGAATTCAATTAAATCATCAACACCACCACACAGTTTTTGAAAAGTAAGAGTTTCTGAAGAGTAAGATTTATATAAGCATTTGGATTTAAATATTATTATTTATTTAAATACATTTAAATTAAATTAAACATTCTTTAAGGTTGGGAAACAAATATTACACCACGTTTTCAGTTAAAAATCAAATTTTATTACATAATAAATAAAAATACTAATTGTAGTCCTAGGAAATGTTTTATACGACATGTTTAATAATGTAAATATTAATTTTAGGTTATAAAAAATAGGAAAAACGTATGTCTCTGAAAGAGCTTTGGTCTTTTCTTCTTTTTAAGTGGCTGGCATTTTTTAGCAATCTACGAATCGAATTAAACGCAATAAAAGCACGTTAAAGAACCCTTTCCAAAATGGCGGCGCGATTAACGTGTTTAGCTTAACCTTTTTACATCCAACGTGCCTCAAACGTCTGATCTGATTCGTCAATGACAGTCACGTGATCTCATCGGGGCGTTACATTTCCAGCGCTGTGATCTCTCCCCCCCCCTCGTGTGTGTGAGAAGCAAATCCCCGGCTCAGGCTCAGTGTTCGTGCCCTGGCTTCAGTGAACATCCAGCTAGCTAACTGCATCATCTAACGTAAGTCAGCTATGCACCTGAAGGCGAATAATATACACTGTAAATATGTTGATATCAACGTGCTGAAAACCCGGAAGTGAGTCCAGGTTGTGTGATAAGTGTCACCCAGTGTGATGAGTGTTTCTGTGGGAGTAATGACTCTTTTATTTCCAGGCCTCGTGACCCACGTTGGCGCAACGAGCGGTGGGCTAGCTAAGCACCTTTCACAAATGTAGTTTCAATAAGATAGGTTAATGATTTAGCATTACTTGAGCTCATTTTGAAACTATAATAATAATAATAATAATAATAATAATAATAATAATGAGCACAGAGTCATGGCAGGAGGGCAGGCTTCACCTGTTTTATGTCTCTGTAGCAATGACGTCAGAGTCTCATGACTGTTTCTACACTTTAACAATCATCTACTATTTCCACTATTTTATTCATAAGGTTGTAAATAATCTGCATTTTGTTTGACACAGCCTTGAGTGACAACGCAAGACCCGAGTGCTGATCATCCCCTACTTCCTATTCCTGATACTCCAAAAGTGCACTTGACAAGTGACGTCATGTGCATGCTTGGTATCGTCCACGTTCCCGCTGCCCTGCTCCCCGTCTCGGGGAGAATATTGTCCTGTTGTGTTGTGGCCCGGATTAAGCCGGGAGGTCACCGGATCTCTTGACATGTTGGATTAGACAAAGCCTAGATTAGTTTTTGTACCTCATCCAGGCACTTTGCATGACACAGCTGCTCCTCACTGTCCTTTCAAACGCCAGTGTGTGTTTAATCAGTCGTTCCACGGGTTCATAATGTATGCACTGACCTACATACTGGGTTTGTCATAAATGGTCTACCTATTCTCCACATGATTAAGACTCTGACATGCAGCGTCGATGGCATACGGCGCCAGGGTTAGGGGCTTCGAGGTTTCCTCTCATCTCCTGAGCACCATTAGGAAGATTCACGACTATAAATTTCCCCTAGGTATGAATGTGTGTTCATGCTGTTCTGCGACAGACTGGTTTCCTCTTCAGTGTGTGTTAACGCTGAGGGTGTAACTGCACTATGCTCCGCATCCATAGCAACCCAGACCAGGATAAAGCGTCTTGTGAAGACTAAAGAATGAACAAATGATTATGGCTCACTATAAAGTAAATAGAGTGCAGATGCAAACATGTATCATGCATTTCTTAGATAACGCTTGTGTAGAAAATAGGGTGTAGTTTAGGACATGCATGAAGTCTCTCAGGGCAGCTTGGCTGGAGGTTTAGATTCTTCCATGCAAACAGTGCGTACATGCCGGACCGTGATTCGAGATATGAGATGAGATATTTTGCAGAGGGATGACGGTAAAGCTGGTTTCGCTTTGTTTTATCAGTTCCGTGGTCAGACGCTGTCGAAGGAGACAGGATGAGCTTCCTGCTTGTCACCTTCGCTTTTAATACAATATCTCAGTGTCTCAGGTGTGTGCTGTCACTGTCAGTCACATCCAGCAGCTTTTCCATAACCATATTCCTCAGGACATTTCAAATTGCCTCCTAACTCGCAACTTGTGCTTAGGATTACATCAACATGGCAACCTCTGATGGATCCTAGCTTCACGTTTTGCTTGTTACTTTGCTCCGGTTTTAGGCGTCACGTCAGCTGTGTAGCTTTGTACTACAAGATAACCCGCCTTTCATATTCATTCATTCATTCATTTTCTTGACCGCTTATTCCGTTTCAGGGTCACGGCAGCATAGGGTGCAAGGCAGGAACAACCCTAGACAGGGTGCCAATCCATCGTAGGGCACACACACTCACACACT
>JAOTRJ010000030.1:5194269-5205728 GCA_028564905.1 Leptodoras praelongus | reverse complement strand
GTTGCCGGCTGGGCACCGGCTCCCCCGTGACCCCGTAACTGGGAATAAGCGGTACAGAAAATGACTGACTGACACGTGCTTGAGAAGAAAGCCTAGCATGTGTTATACTATCATATATCTGCTAATGACTAATGAAAAAAATGCCAGTCTTTTAACACCATTTTGAAACTATGTTGACACTTCCCTGCCCACTTCTTCATTTCCCAGCCATTATCGAAAGCTAATTACTGCTATCATGGTTTCACTTACTGTAGCTGAACCGCTTGTGATGGAGATGTTGAAAACTATAAGTGGTTTTTCAGTTAATCTTCACACATCTTACCCAAAGAGTCCTGAGTAATCAGAAATATACAGCAAGCACCACAGACCTTGTCAAAAAAAAGTGAGATTGTGCTTCTACAGTATTTGGTAGTTATTTGTGTGTAGTTTTCCTAATGTTCATGAGTTAAGTGTTGAAATTTACAAAACAAAATGCTGTTGCTGAGATCCTGACATCTATGAACTTCGGTGTGACCTATGCATCTGATATAGAACGCCTTTTAGTTCCTTTGATAGATTTAATGAAATATGTAAATACTATCGGGGCTAACAATAATCCATACTTTAATACAAAATGCATAAATCTTGCCTGACGTTTGTTAATAATACTCTGAATGTTAATCTTCATGTTGGGTAGCTAGATCAGGCATAAAATCTTAAAGGGTTTTGTGTGTTTTTATGCGGTTGCATGGATAAAGGACAGAATTGGACAAAATGATAAGTTATATTATAAGTTGAATTATAAGATGAAGTGTGTTTGGCATCATATTTCATTATTAATTGTGTAGATGAAAAAAGTTATATGCTTAGGTAACCTCGCCATTCTTGGAAGCCCATTAAATCGAACTGCACATTTTCCGTACTTGACCAGACACCACATGCTTTTCATTTAGCTTTAACTCCTAAACATTAATCCAGGACAGGAAATAGTCTGTACGGAAAACAGGACAATTAAAAAACATTGAGTTCAGACAGCGTTCTTTTATAGTCGGCTAGCATGGCGCAGCATCTTAATATCAAATGCTTAACGGTTTATTCCAGTTACTGATTAACATAAGTGTTCTTGGTAGTTAGTCATTTATATACTTTTAAACACAGCAACAGTAGCACCGGTCTAATGAAGCTTGTTCACTCAAATAGGTAAGCTAAAGTCCTTTTCAGTAAGACATAGTGTCAGGTAACTGCCTTGATTTAGTCTGTACACATAACCACATTCAAATGAGATTGCATTACAGAGAGACAGAGTTGCACTAACATGTACACCTGATAGAAAAGCCTCATCTGTGGCTAGATTCCGTCATGTGAAAATGAGTTGTACCAGTGCTAAACCATGAATGATAATGGCTCCGCCCGCCAATGAATTTTTCCGACCTGTAAACATCAGCAAAAGCGTATTATGGAGCAGCTTCCACAGCGCTGTGCACAAGCGCCTTCATTGTTGTGGCCTTTTATCGCTCCTGCTGAGGTTGCATTTGCACTGTTCTCTGACTGCGGCCCCATGCCGCTGACTGAGGGCCTTGTAATGTTTGTCCATTAAACATTTGTGTGCTTTTTTAGCCTCTGACACACATTGTAGAATCAGCCTGGGCACGCTGGCTTGCCTTGCACATGTTAATTAGGAAAGGCAGTGAACCTACAGTATGTGCTACATTAGATTTCTTAGCTTCTATAAACTATTTGCAGATCTGATTAATTAATGAGCTAAAGTCCATTTAGTACGTCTATAACAGTTTTGTGTAAAACCTTTTGGTTGAGGATTGTCATTGTCATGCATATAATCATGATTCACATCCTTTGTTGAATTTATTGTCATTTTATAACTAAAACAGCAGTATAATAATGCACATACTATACACATATCCAAACTGAACAATGCACAAGTTTTTTAGAAAGATAGATAGATAGATAGATAGATAGATAGATAGATAGATAGATAGAAGTACAAGGCAACGAAATGTGGTAAGTACAAGGCAACGAAATGTAGCAACTACCAGAAGTGTGAATTAGCAGTTATTGTGCAAAAACAAGGACTGTTGTTGTACTTTTAGATAATATAAGGGATATGATCATTATAATTATATATACAGTATATACATATGGTAAAAAAAAGTCTTTATGGACCTTGCTTTGTTGACGGGTGTGCAGTCATGTTGGAACAGGAAGGGGCCAAAACTGTCCAAAATCTCTTGCTATGCTGAAGCATTAAGAGTTCCTTTCAGTGGAACTAAGGGGCCGAGCCCAGCTCCTGAAAAACAAACCCAAAACCATAATCCCCCCTCCACCAAACTTTACACTTGGCACAATGCAGCCAGACAATTACTGTTCTCCTGGCACCCAGACTCATCCATTAGAACATGGCTCCACTGCTCTAGAGTCCAGTGGCACCACTGCATCTGCATTGCGCTTGGCGATGCATAGCGTAAGGCTTGGATGCAGCTACTCGGTCATGGAAACCCATTCCTCTCTACACACTGTTCTTGAGCTAATCTGAAGGCCACATGAAGTTTGGAGGTCTGTAGTGATTGACTCTGCAGAAAGTTGGTGACCTCTGTGCACTATGATCCTCAGTATCCACTGACTCTGCTCTGTCATTTTACGTGGCCTACCACTTCGTGGCTGAGTTGCTGTCGTTCCCAATCACTTCCATTTTGTTATCATACCACTGACAGGTGACAGTGGAATATTTAGTAGTGAGGAAATTTCATGACTGGACTTGTTGCACAGGTGGCATCCTATTACGGTACCATGCTGGAATTCACAGAGCTCCTAAGAGTAACCAGTTCTTTCAGAAAGTTTGTAAGTATTTGAGGTGATACCTGGATTTTCTTCAGTCTCCTCAAGTAGTAAAGTTGCTGCTGCGAGACTGAAGAAAAACCAGGTATCACCTCAAATACTTGACAGGGGGTATTGAGTGTCCAGGAAAGATTGTCAGTGATGTGGATACCCAAAAACTTGGGTTGGCGACATGCTGTACTTCAGAGCCATTAATATGAGCTCTTTGGTCTTCTCAGTGTTTAGTGTGAGGTTGTTGGAGGAACACCACACTGCCATCACCTGAATGATCGTGGATGTCTTCCAACATGTGGGAACTTGGGCCAGTGACAGGTTGAAGCACATGAGGCTCTGAGGACACGTCCAGGGATACCATCAGGGCCAGCAGCTTTACGTACATTTACTCTGCTCAACACTGAACATACTTCACCTGTAGAGCGTGGGGGGGCCAGGTGTCCACTCCATATGGTGTGATTCCTGTTGCTCAAAATGAGCATCGGACCTGTTGAGCTTTATACTATAAAAAAGTTAAGTAGGTTAAACTTATTGAAATTCAAAAATTGGTAACTAGATAAGAAGAGATGTACTAAGAGAAATAATATACTCATAATCTGCCTCTAACATGCTTTGACACCTTAACTTAAATATAAGTACATAAATATATAAAGACATAAATATACTACTATTTGCCCCAAATCAATGCCGAAATATTTTTATTAATCTTTTACTCTTACTTTGGTCTGTCTCAAAGAGCAGCTTAAGCAGATAAGGAACCAGTTTAACAAACTGTAAAAAATGGCTGTAGGCTATGAATAAAGGCGGTTAAAAAGATAGACCAGTTTGGGGTTATTTTTATTACCTTTATATTTTATTATGTGAAATTAGATGCAAATTGGAATTGGGAATTGAGCAGAAACCTTTAAATGCAATTTTTAGGGTTACCAAGACTTTAAATGCTCTAAGTGTATTTGTGGTTGAGAAATGCAAGAGAAGAATGTATCTCGACTCAGGAAACTAGTAGAAAAAGTCAGAAAGACACTGTGTGAAGTGTTTTCCCAGGCTGCAGCACATGTATCACTGTGTTCCATGACAAAACAGCTACAAATTGGTCATAGTTCAAAGTTCAAAGCCTTTTACCTGAGAAATGTGATTAAAATGTATTGTTGCACCAAATGCATAATATATAATTATATGACTTGTAGTCATTTTACCAGCAGATGATTATGGATATGCTGTATTTCTATGTAACAATTGATCTCGAGATTGTGATTATGTAATACATGAATTTAGATATAAATAGTATTGCATGGGCGGTATTAGAGGAAAAAAATACTGTTGTGTACCAGGTTCTAATAATCACACTGCACCATGAATTATTCAAGCTAACCCTCTTGGCCATTGACCCAACAATAAAAGCGCAAATTTTTATTGAGAAAATAAAGACAAAAAATGAGGCTTGGGACGTAACCAACACACCTGTTTACACTGTCGGCTGGGCTTTGGACATTAGCTCTTTTTTAATGACAGTGCTGGACATTCCAGTTTTCATGTGGGGATAATTAGAGACATGGCCTTGGACTGAGAGGGTAAACATCACACAATTACAACAGGATGGAGGTGGGGGTCCAGTCAGGCACCGGCTAAACGGGGAAGGTAGCAGAGAGGGAAATAAATAGCATAATAATTCATTTATACTGCATACTGTTGCTAGAGAAATCTAGAGAAAGGTGTGTTAACAAAGTTTGGATGCAATATAATGCATTGTAGATACATAGAAATACAGTTTATGTAGCTAGCAATGCCTTCACCAACATGAATTTTGACATGACATGGTTTTAGTGAAGCTTTAGCCAGAGGTAGCAAAAAAATAATCACACATTCCCTCAAGTAAAAGTGGAAATATTTCTTACTTCCTTCATGGAAATAAAAGTTCAGCTTTCAACTACTATTTACTCCATTTGAATTGCAAAAGAGCTCAGAAATCTACATAAAGAAAGAATCAAACTAGCTTGCATGCTCATATGAATATAGCTATTAGGCCACTTGCATTTTTTTGTTGAGATTTGCTAAGAAAGTTAATCACTTGATTGGCACTGTCTTAAAAGAGATTTAAGTTAAAATTCTTAATCTACAATCCTAGATGAAGTACAGATTATTTATAAATGTACTTTGTGCTTTGCTACTATTTTAGACTACATTACCTTTGCTACTATTTTAGACTACATTACCACACAGACTAGGTGCACAATCCCGACTGAAAGGAATGAAAATGTTTTCTTTGATGCGTGTCGGCAAATGTGTAATGCGACATTCTTCACATTTCATTCTTGTGCTGTCACTGGAGACTGTTGAGGTCTTTTAATGGTAACATGATTGCACTTCTCATGTTTGCTGCTGGGCTACGTCCTTGTGAACCTGTATAATTAGTCAAATTAGTACTAGGCAATATTCCTTCGCACTTGACTGTGGTTCAATAACCGCTTGGAAATAACAACAGAGTTGATAAAAACAACGTAACATAACATACCACCATCGTTATTTTCTGTTTGTTGTTCTTAAAATCATATCTGATATACACGCTGCAAGCTGGAGTAAAGAATGTAGAAGCAGCTTCCTCTTCTTTGTTTGAGTGTTATCAAGGCACACACAGATATGCACTACCACCACCACCACCACCACCACTAGCAACAGCAACTCTTTTCCCATGAAGTCTTCGAAATCTACGTCAGGTCACATTACTGTGAATGTTTTTCTCCCAATGATTTCTGGGTAAGGGAAGCCCTCATTACTAACATCCTCCCTCACACTGCAGCCAAAAAAAAAATCATTTTAATCTCCGCTGATCTGCTATGGAGATCTACAGCTCCATAAATTAATGATGGACAAACCGGAAGAGTCGATATATCAACCCTGCCATCGTGCCATATGTTCCGGGCCTCCCTTTACACTTTCGCTTTGAGCCTATTTCAGACATCATGAGGTGATTATTGATTGACATTTTAATGCGATAAGCCACGTTTTCTTCCACGGCTCTGTCATTTTCCTCACGCCTCTATACTTAAAAGCTAATCTAAATGAAATTGTAAAACAGCAATCATAAAATCATGATCGTTATGCCAGGACAGATCATAAACACCGTGTTGTTTTGTTCAAGAAGGTAAAGCAATGATTGTTTTTAAATGCTACTCTACAGTTGGGAAGGGCAGTGTATGTCTTTTTGGCTAAGGAGGTTCAGTGACCCTTTTTGCATAAATTTATTTTTCAGACTTTCAGACAGACATGACCCTTAAAGTCCAGACTTATTAGCTATACATATTCAAATGGACACGTCGCTTTACATTAAATTTCCTTAAGCAACATGCAGTATAGACGTTCTGTTGTACAATTTCTGTGCATATACATTCACGACGTTCCATCACCATCGCAGATTTTTTTCCCCAGGTTTTTATCTATTGATATGCCACCCCCATGCATAGATACCCCCAAAGCTTATGTAATATGAATTGTTTCCAGGAGCCCATGATCTGGGCTAGGTCTAGGTCTACATATAATTTTCATTATTAAACCCCTTTCTTCAAATCAAATGTATCCCAATGCCTTTTACCAAAAGAGAGATGAAATGCCATGGAATAGGATACATGTAATTAAACATATAGGAACCTATAGGTTATAAGCTTAGTTTCATGATAGATTTGGGATGAGAGCTGACGTGAGAAAGAGGCAAGACGTCAGACAAGGAATCTACCATGATAAAAGGCAGAATGAGACAATAAGGTGGAGAGATTTGGCAAAAATAAATTGCCATGGCGTTGAGTATGTACTATAAGGCCAGAGGGCGTGTGGCTTTGAAGTGGTGAAGATTAAGGGAGCTGAGGCTATACTGGAGAAGTTTGAAGGCTGGTAATAATAGGGGGAGAAATAATGGTGTGCTGAAGAGGTTACGTGTTTGCTGACCTTTAACCTTTCCAGACATATAGTACCTGATCTGTTCGTATACATTCAAATGATTAAAGACGATGGTAAATGAAAGTTTTACATTTCAGCATGTTGATGAGCAGGTGAGTGTCTTTTCTACTCTTTCAGCACGGTTTATAGATCCACCCGGCAGTTAACATTTGAAACCAATAAGCCGTGACAGTAAATTTGAGAAAAAATGGAACAGATGTTGAGACATGTTGAGGCATATTGTCCTTATATATATTTAAGCTTAGAGAGTCTTCAATATCTCAAATGAGTTGTCTGCAATAATTAGCAACATTTTAGATTAAATTATTTAATAAGCCATTGTACTCCCTGCTATTCAGGTTCTCTAGCCTCTGACGAATGTCATTTCCAAATCGTTCAGTAAGGTTTATGGCTTTATGGTGTACGCATGTTTTTTTTCTTCTTTTTTTTTTCCTTTAGTAACAATAAAAGATAATTAACCCTGTCTAATACTAGATCTTGATAGACGTCTGTGTTTAGCACCTGTCTGTGCAGGTCTAAAAGGCTCTCAAAGGGCGAAGCTGATAAGGGGTGTACGACTCTCCCACGCCCATCATAAACACGTCTGTTTTCAGGGTTTTTTTTTCTTCTCGATTTTGAAACAGACCTGGCCCGATAGTTAGAATATTTCAAATTCAAGATAATACGTAACGGGATTGCAAGAGACGCCTACACTATACAATGCGGTGTTAAACATTAAGGGTTAAAGTCCAGACATTGTATGTGACATTCATGTGAATTCATTCATTACATTAGTTGGTACAACAGTTTAAACTGTAAGAGTGTAACTACAAAAATTATTAATCAAAGGTCAGATTTTTTTTTACCATGTACTCACAGAGTACCGGAGTTGAACATTAGCAAAGGTCGATGTGGAAAGTAGTACAAAATCAAAGCAGCTTTATTGCTATAAGGAATTCAGACAGGTATGTATTGGAAATGTATTGGATGCATCATTTCAGGTTGCTGATTTCTAGCAAAAATACAGGTATGGTTTACAGTCAGACAGCATGTAATACGCACAGCCCCGTCTGACAGTTTGCTGGGGTTTTTTTTCCTTAATTGAACAGAGAAATGAAAGTGCTGTGTAGTTTAAGGTCTAATCCTTAAATTACGCTACTGGGACATGCGATTAAAGTGTCTCGTTTTTTCAAATTACATACTTTTCCCCCCTCTTCTTCTTCTTCTCTTTTTTTAATGAATGAGGTTAAACTGAAGGCTAACCTCTTGAGTCTGATTTACATTAAACCTTAACACAGCTAGAGGGAAAGTCAGTTTATGAGAACCATGTGTGCATCAGTGTAGGGCTAGAGTATTCAGTATTCAGAGATTCGGAGAGTTTTCGGTCTCACACTTTTGAAAGTCTTAGGAAAAGATGGAGTTGGACCTGTTCGTTCTCATTCTTGTGTGTTCTTCTAACAGACAATTCATAATGGATAAGCGTTTAACACCAGTGTGGAAACACTGTGCTTTCTACGTGACTGATACTGACTAATCGTGCAAAATATAACCGAAACGTCAGGTCGCCGTCAATGCTTAGCAAACCAGGATGCTGTAACGATCATGACATGAACCTGGGTAATACTTGAATTTACTTATAGGTAGTGTCCATAAAGCTTTACAGAGACTGTCATGACAACTGTTATAAACCTGCTTAAACATTTATACAGGCTTACTCAAGTAGGTCTCATCTGTCATAAAGACCGCTTTTTGTCAGTGTTGAAACCAAGCTGACAATGCCTGACTTAGGTGATATAGATTTTTGTTGACTTAAGGTTGTGTTATGACACTTACAGACAGGCTCAGTTACGTTCGACGATTGGCTTTGTCGGTCATGAATAAAAGTCTATACATTAAAATGGAAAATTGTGGATTCCAGTTAGCATTCCAGTTGTCATTTAATCTTTTTATTTATTTTAAATGTGAATTATCACCAGGATAGGTATTGTTTTGTTAGGCATAAATGAAAGATGAACAATGGTTATAAAAGTAGGCATAAATTAGTGCTGTGTTTTATTCTGAAAGACCATGCGGGGATAAAGGAGCTCAGTTTTCACCAGGAGACAGACGACAGCGCCTCTGTATCAAGGGATACTCCATGACATGAAGCACGTAAAATATATCGCATCAGCCCTGCTAAAGACCTCCAACTGACATTAATATTATAAACCTTTTTTTTCAACCATGGCTGTGTTGTTTTGCAATGTGATCTTGCTGTCTTATGGCACATGGTTGAACCCATAACTTTGGCATGTATATAAATCTATTTTAGGACATGTACAAACGGGGTCTGTGTCAAATTGTATAGCCATGTGAGGTTGAGGTTATAATTCTGTTTGGTATATGTTGACTCAAGTCTTCCTTGTAAGACTATTATATTACTTAACTGTAAAAAAAATGCCGTTTAGGTTGCCAGTACACCACTGCAGAATCACAAGCTGCTAAAAGCTTAACTGTACGTACCCTACATACCCTAAGTTTTGAACTAGGTAACATTAGTCTGTGCACAAGAACAAATCTGAAAATGCAGAAAGTAAAAAGTAAAAAAGCAAAAAGTAGGTTCTTATTGAACCATTGGGTGAATCAGCTGTTGAGGATGTTTACAATGAGAGGAACTATGAACCGAAACAAACAACCGTTTATTTATTCATTTTATCAGGAGCATTCACATGTTTTTATGACCGCCTCAGCTAGTTTGAAGGCATATAGTTTTTGTCAAATTTACTTGCTCTTCCTTTTCTTCTTCCTCTTCTTTTCCACCAATATTTAGTTAGAGATATCATATACTTGGAGTTCACCAATCCACATGAAACTTGGTAACTGTACATGTCTGATAAGGAACATAAGGTTTGCGTCCATAAGTGTGCTTTTGCCTTCGACAACGGGTTCACCCTATCATCCTGAGATCACTAGTTCGAATCCGGGTGATGCTATAGCTGCCTATAGCCGGGAGCTCAGAGCGCAAGATGGGCCGTGCTCTCAGGGTGGGAGGGGCAGCATACGTTCTCCCCCCATGTCAATCAGTCATTCGACACTGTCCAATCACGGGCGTCTGTCTGCTCATGCATACAAGAGGTGGGTGGGAGCGCTTACCTCCAAGTGCGTTACACCGCTCCCGAAAGTTGCATGAGCAGCAGTTCGAAAAGAGGAGGCGGCTTGCGTCACGTGGTTCAAAGGAAGCCTTCAGTATATGATCTCTTTGAGGATGGCTTCGCCTCTGAAGCACTGATGGGTGGGAATTGAAGACGACTAAATTAGGGGAAAAATCCCTCCCAAAAAATAAAAATAATAATAATTCTGAAATGTTTATGGCAAGTTGGATTCTAGGAGACTCATTACCCTAGCTCATTATAATACATTTGAGGAATTGCTCCACCTAACGAATAATGGTTCAAACAAATCGCTTGCATTTGACTAGCCAATACCTTGTGATGTAAAGGCTGAAACTTCACAAAATTCCACACCCTGTGTCACTACCACATTCTTTAGACGCACGCCAAATTTAGTGAAATTTCATGCTTGTGACTGACACATTTCTTTTCAGTTCTTATTACAGTCATATACGTACCTCTGTGTGGCACATCTTCTAGATCAGTTTTTTAAATAATGAATTTTTAGGTTACTGCTTTGTGTAGCATTAATATGAGTATGTGAATGTTAACATTCACAAGAAAGAATTCCCCTGCGCTGTAGTAATTTGAATAACTTTGCATTAAATCGTCTTCTCTAGGAGGACTAGATAATAAAGGTAACTTTTCCTAGTCATACTCGATGTCCAATCAGCAGCGAGGATTGGGTTGGACGTTCCAACCTTCGTTTCTATGGTTTGTGCATAGGTTTTTTGGTTTGTAAATGTGTTTTTACAGCTTGGTATGAACACAAATGAGGCAAAAAACAAAAACTGGATTCCTGATTTATTGGGAACGGCGCATGAATGGAGCATACAGTTAATGTGATTGGAAAAGTGCGCTATAAAATAAAAGCTATTTGCTTGTCCTACATGCACAATATGTATGTTAGTAAAAACCCAGCTCATGTTGTGTGAAGATAAAAAATAAAAAAAAAAAAAACATGGTATAAATCACCAGTAAAATAATACTTAGACCTGCCAATACATGGCCCGCGCATTGCCACTTAATCCAGTTCATCAGTTGAAGTACATGGGTAAATTCTGTCAGGAGGAGCTGAGCCACACACTTCATATTTGTGTAGATTTCTCATTACGTCAGCAAGGCACTAGTAGGAAGGTGTGTGTGTAAGAATTGGAGTAGTGCTGGCTCTCAGCCAGTTGGAGCGATGCCAGCATGACCAGGCGTGTTGTTTTCAAATTAACTCTTGCCCCCTTACAGCAGAGTTGCACACACACACACACACACAGACACATACACGCCTAGCGCAGCCGTTTCCCAGAAGATCTCTGTGTGTGTCACGGAGACACACGTGTACACACACACATGTACATACAGTATACAGAGTTCCCCAAATGAAGCACATTCAGAATGTGTGGCTGTGATATTGATTCTGCTGTCATGGCTTTTTTTCCTCTTGGCTGCTTATCAGAAATATTCTTATTAGTAATCAGGGTGAAAAGGACTGACGACTGACTGGAAAGGTAAAATTGTCCTGATAGAGGAAATACATAAAAAAAATTTGACAAATGTATA
>JAOTRJ010000030.1:5175668-5187428 GCA_028564905.1 Leptodoras praelongus | reverse complement strand
TGTAAATAGTCATGAAAATAAAGAAAACGCATTGAATGAGAAGGTGTGTCCAAACTTTTGGCCTGTACTGTATAAAGTAGCAGTGAGGATAAATTGGTGGATGATGATGATGGCAGGGACAAGAGCAGTGCTGCAGTATTACAGTGAGCCATTATTATACAGTCTGACTGCCGACAGGATGAAGGACCTGCGGTTATATCTCTGACACAACCTGTGGATAGTCGTCATAAAAATTGTGATGAATCAGTTGGGACGTGCTCATCACAAAATGTGCTCAGCGAATGCTTGACACGGCTCGCTCAAGGATCTGTGAGCATTTAGTAAGTGCACTCAGACAAAGAGTCCTGCAAATTCCTTCAGGTGAACAGGTTTGGGGTTTGGGGGGGGTTGGGTGGGGGTCTGTGGTTAAAAGACCAATACTTAATCCATTAATGACAGCTTTGTATCCCTGACAATTTAAAGAGTTAGCCATCTGTCTGAATCGTTCCTACCATTTCATGCTAATGAACTTCTTAGGCTGGATTAGAAAACCCCAGGTGTAATTCATATCCAAATTTGTTTGGAACATAAGCTTTCCAAATAACGTCTAATACATTTTTACTTGCAAATTGATTATGTAATTTAAACAAATCCTAAACAGTTCATGTATAATAAGTCTTAAGTATATACGTAGCAAGTGGTCTTTTTTGTAGCTATCATACTTTAACAATATCTAGATTAGGTATTGTAAGAAAATCTGTAAAATATGAAAGTTGCATAGTCAAGCGAGAAACAAGTGCTTCGGTAGCCTGAAATTTCTGACGACAGGAATGCGGGGGTTGGTTTTATTGTGGCTTATGCTGTTTTTGTTTCGCCACTGGCTAATCCGAGAGAGATAGGCAGTTAGGAGTCGCTCTGTCTAGTGATGCCATGCCATAAATATGTGGGAGTGGATCAGATCTTTTCACATCAGGTCATGCAGAAAGACAAAATATGAGCTTGTCTGAATGTCTACGTGTCTGTAGAAACCAGATGTTCAACACTAATGAAACAGCATAATTATTTCAGAAAAATGTTTATTCAGGTGAGTAAGACAGTATTGGACGTTGAAATGATTTAGCAGTATGTTGATGTGGCAAACAATTCAATATGTTTAACTTCCATTTATTACAATACCTGGATTTTTATGTTAAATTATGAATTGGTTTTTAGTGTGTCTGAAACCTACCTTTTATTCAGTGACATATTTGAACATAATTCTTATAACTAATCAACATTAAAAAAAAACAAACACAAAAGTAGGTAATCAGTTTAAGGTGACTGATTTTTTTTTCTGTAAAATCAAAAAAAATGTTTTGAGATAAAGTACTTGATGTCAGTTGAAATTATAGTATCATGACAACCCTAGATTGTGCTGCCTGTTCATACATTAGTGTTAATCCTGACTTAGCAAGTGTGGCCAGTTTATTATTATGTGTAGTTCCATACATCATGTCTAAACCTACGGCTTTAGCAAAATATAAGAAGCACTCCCAGTCCATTACTGTGATTCAACCTAAACTATGATCCTGATTTCTGTTTCTCGCTCTTATTTTGAATAGCGAAATAATAATATAATTCTCCTCTTTATAGAATGACTGAGTGGATATAAAGCATTATGGTTACTTCATGCTAGTTTCTGTTCCAATTGAATATCATAGATTAAATATTCAAAGTATGTCCATTCATTTCTATTGATTTTTAAGTCTCCAAGGAACAACATGGCTGAATGATTAATGTATGTGACTGAATCATGCGGAAAACCATTTACAGCAAGTTACTGCATTGTTGTTTGGTATTAAGCTAGTTTGAATGTTTTGGTTAGAACTGCTGAATCATATCATCAGCCTATTATTAAAAAGGGGCGGATTTGTTTCCAAAGCCTAACAGCTCAAAAAGAAGCAGATTATACGTTGCTTTGTGTGTCGTGTGATTAATGAGAGATGTACGTGCTGTTTAGGTCACCTGCTTATCAAATGAGCGAGATTGAATATGAACTGCCGGGCCTTTTTCATGAACCATGTTTGCTATTGACATGAAATTCCACATTCCCATGCTGAGTCCTCTCCCCTGTCCATTCTCTGTGCCTGTCTGAATTAAGGCCTGTGTGTACTCTGGCAGTGACAGGTGGCAGGGAGATAAATGTTATACTGAAGGTGTGTCAACAGTACAAACATGCTCTGCTGCAAGCAAAGCTCCAGAAATATAGGGTCTATGGTGCTCTGATTGACATTGCGGGTCCTATTCGTATGTTGTCAGCTTTTTAGCAGAACATTTGACATGTCTTTGGACAGACATGAAAGATCTTTGGTGTTCCAGAGATGATATATCAGATTACAGTTTTTTAATGTTGCTGCATCTTCACTTCTGTGAACTCTGCTTTGAATCTAATAATGATAACCGGAGCGAAACTTGTTTCATGGATGTGCCAGAACGTTAAATATAAGTGGTTAAATTTGCAGTGATTTATCATTATTTAATTAATTAGATCAGGGTGGTAACAGTAAACCTGGTCAGATTTCCTACAAAAGTTATAAGAAGAAGTACGAACACTAACCCCACATCAAACCCAAAACGAAACCATATCTCTGTATCGTTTAATATGACTTGTGTGAAATCTCATGGCTGCATTGTTGGTAGAATGATTATTATTAGAACTGTTAAGCACTGACAACATTTCAGTGTAACTAGCATTAGCATGGGAAGCCAAAAGCCAGAGCTAGCATTTTAAAAATCATTTTTACTCATGGCATTAGCTGCTTAAGAAATACATCTGGCATAAACTTTATGTCTTAAAACTTCTGAAGTATATACAAAACAAAATATCAACTGCTTTGTTAACTTTGGGCAACATCAAAATTTGTTATGCTAGCTGGCTAGATTTCCTGCTACTCATAGCAGACGTAGCAAAGACAGAACATTAGGTGCTGTAAGCAAATTTATAACCACAGCCAGTGTTTGTGTTACTTACACTGCAATTTGAGCCTCAACAAAACATATCTGAGTATAATTCACGTATGCGGAGCGTACTAAGTGATGGTGCCAAGCAACGCATATTCCATATATCTATTATTTTATCTTCTATTTTGGCTTGCTTGGCTTGTTTATTTTATTATATTTTCTCAAATCTGAAAGGAAATTAAACAAACCTGGTGTATGGCGTACCAAAATTTCAAAAGACCTTTAAAACCTGCATTTGAATGCACTCATTATTTAGAAAGTACTACCTATGTATTAAACGTTTGTTGAATCACGTTGTATTTCTTTTCCCGATATTATCTGTGATAAACCTAAAAAAGTTTGATTGGTTTGATCAGGAAAAGCAAAACACAAACGTCTTAAGAACTAATAGTAGAAATATAACCTGAAGCTGTATTTAGTGTCTTATTTAAAGCCCTGTAACAAAATTCTGCTGTAATCAGTGATCAGCTGAGCAGGGATAAGTTGCTATTGTATGGTGTTGTGACCAACTGTTATCTAGCCCCCTCTGGCTAAGACTATTAATAGCTTACCAAACACAGGGACCAGATGCAGGTCCTGTTACATTCTCGTAATACCCTTGGGAGTAAACTCTGGTGCTAAAGCACCTTCACTTATTAAGCAGGTAATCCTACATGAGCAAAAACACCGACAATGCAGGCAAATGGGAAGCTAGCTTAAAGCCAGATATGCAAAAATACTAGAGACACACCCAGCACCCCGTAAAGCAAGTGTGCAGCTGTTGTGGCTTTATCAAAGATCAGTATAACGCTTGAGAAATGTATGTAGCAAATCAGAATATGGTCTCCCTCCTGAAAAAGCAACCTTTCAGAAGGAAAGTGTAACATATCTTTCCTCAGCCTGTTTTCTGTTTGTGTTTTCGCTTGCTCCTTGGCGCTGCATATGATCAGTAATTAGCATTAACCAAATTAGCCGCAAGATGTGAAGGAACACTTTTTTGCATCGTCATTCAGCGACATTTCCAGCATTTGTATTTACATTTTACATTTAAGGCATTTGGCAGACACCCTTATCCAGAGTGACATTTATCTCATTTATACAACTGAGCAATAGAGGGTTAAGGGCCTTGCTCAAGGACCCAACAGGGGCAGCTTGGTGGTGCTGGGGCTTGAGTAACCCAAAACCTTAACCACTGAGCCACCCCTGCCCTGCCCATTTGTAAATGTGTTTATTTCAGAATAAAAATAATCAAATAAGCAAGAAAATATCTTCTGTTTGGGCGCAGGAGTGGAATTATAGTATTTGGTTTGCTGATAAAGGAATCAAGTCTTCAAACAAATGAATGTTAGGAATTGTTGGGAAGGCAAGACAAATAATCTGATTTCAGGATGCATTAGTATTTTCCAGGCTTCGGTTTAATGAGCGTCTGTAGTACATCTGCCAAAAAACTTCTCGTGAAACTTTATCTCGACGTCGGATGTGTTCGGTGCAGCATTGCATTACGCACGAGTGTGTTGTGTAATCCAGGCACAACGATAATCTAGCACAACAGTGTGACTGTAGGATGTACATAAGAGTCATGGATTAAATGTTCGTTTAAGAGGCGGGGGAGCTTTTTTCAAGTGAGGGAAGTACTCTGTTCTCATGTCGTATATGAGTTTTTAATGTTCATATAATGGATGTTACAGAGTATGCCACACAGGGTGTACCACATTTTCTTTTGGTATATGTTTGGTATATGGTCACTAATCATCATTTGCTTATTCAAAACATTTTGCATTCACCAAAGTGCAAAAAATTGCACCGGGACTTTGCTCAAATGCCAGCATGTATAAGACATAAGAGTTAAGAAATAAGAGATATTTTTTTGGAATTTGTATCACATCATTTATTATTATTATTATTTTTATTTATTGTTTTTGTTATGTCATATGTTATTATGTCATGCTATGATTCATATTTCCATCGAATCATAGTACTAGAGCCAAGCTGCTCATGCTGTTCAAATAAAACCAAATATGGAGAGCTCAGCTCTCCTGAGCCAACCACTAATTTAACCCCTTGTGTGCTGAGGAAACTGATTGCGACGAGGAAAAATAGATATGGATCGTGATTAGATTAAATTAAGTAGGTTCAGGCAGACTATTATACAATTCAATGTTTTTTTTTTCTTTAAAGCAGAGAAGCAACACATTTACTGTAGCAATTGTTTTAGTTCACTGTAAAGGATTTCTGTTATTTCTATAACAAAATATTAGTCAAGCATGTTTTACACCTTATACCTGTATATTGAAATTCACTTTTATTTTATTATTTAATGGTATGGGTGGGTTATATTTTATTTTATGTGACAAAATGTCTTGAAACTTTTGAACCTTTTTTCACACTTTTTCTGAAACAGGTTGCATTAATAAAGGCAGATTTTATCGAACATTTTACTTAATAGAAAAGAATTTGGTTACAGGGCATAATATCGCTTGGCAGATTTAAAGAGGAAAAAACAGGCAGAAGGAATGTTCTTTTGACAGCTAAACAAGGTTTTTTATTGGTGAGCTGATTTATTCTGATTTGATCAAAACAGTCAGAATTCTCAATACTAGAGAGAAAAAGAATTACACTCAATCAAAATGGTTCTGTGAGGCGTGTGCTGTTTGGCCATTGTGCCGTTTTTTTACATCTAAAATGGTATAAAATATTTAAAGGTCACTATTTATCATAAAGCATTTTTGAATTGATAAATAATAAGCACCACTGATCATTAAAAGCATATTTAACATGATAAAAGGTTCAATAACAAAGTATAGGATGAGATAAACAATTATATTTCTGATGTAGATTTAAAGGGTCCTTACGTACACATTCTAAAAAGAAATATAATATAAAAGAAATATTAACATTCTGTTCTAAGCACAAAAGAAAAAATGTTTTTTTTCATAATTTCATATTTCTCAAATCTCAAGACTGTGGTTCAGCTATTTAGAGACCTAAAACTACTACATCCGAAGACAATGAGCTGTCCACTTCATTTGCTTCCAATAAACCTCTCTGTGAAAATCCGTTTTTCTTCTTCGTCATTCACTCAGATTTTTTTCATTAGTTTGGAATGATTTTGGTTGCATGTGAATATGAAAACCATTGGAAAAAAAATCTCTGCAGCTCCAGGTTGTCGGGTTCACATCGAAAATCCACGCCCTTCACAGGCTCTCCTGCTGTGTTCGGCTTGAAAGTGAACTTACTCTCTCAGCCCCTATGGACCTGGCCTGAGCTCAAAGGTCACTCGCCTTCCTAGTGTCTCTTAGCCCCTGCCATCATCAATCATAACCTGCCACACACGATTCGTTTGTCACGCAGCCTTGTGAGGATTGAAATGGCCGTATCTGTTTTCAAATCAAAATGGCTGGCAGTCTAAGACAAACAGATCTGTGTTTAAGCGACCATTGTAGGAGGCACACACTCTCACTTGTCCTCCAGAGACTCCAGAATTTTTTAGCATTGAAGAAAGTGTCCACTCTGAAACATTTTTATATTGAAAACATATTCATTTGTAGTCTATTAATGTATTTTTATGAGAACCTATCGGTTGTGTGCCATTGTGACATTACAGGCAGTCATTGGTAGCACAGTTACAATGCAGTGCAATAATAATAAGTGAGACTTATATAGCACCTTTCACACAAACCCAAGGCCACTTTACAATAAGAACAATGAAGACAAACAAGAAACAATAATAAACAGATAAGAAGTAAGGATACACAAAAGGAACAACAACAAACCAGGCAAAGATGAATCAGAAGTAGTCGTAGTTGAAGAGAGGAAGTGTTGAGAGAAAAGAGTTTAAGGTTTTAAGCTGGCTTTGAAAAGTAGAGAGAGAGAGAGAGAGAGAGAGAGAGAGAGAGAGAGAGAGGAACAGAATCGAATAGGTGACGGAAGGGAGCTTCAGAGGGAGGGGACAGCAATAGGAGCAACCCTATTAATGGAGACAGCAAACCCTGGAGTCCCAGAATGCATGCAGCACAGACTCGGCTTGGCTACTTAGCGCTTCATGAGTTGACGTGTGTGATGTTGTTGATGGTGGGTTTAGCACGAAGATGTACTCTTTGGAAGCTGACGTGTACAGAAGCTGTCTTTAGGTAGACCTGAAGCAAGGGCTAATTTTACTGGAGCCACTACCAGCAGGGAATTGAATAGTGTGTAATATTGTGAAATTGGACCAACTCATCAATGAAATAGCTTTAAACTAGAAAAGCCCACTCATAATTTAATCATAAAATTAATTTTATGTTTTGATCAGTTCATTCTAAATGTTGGCCTGCAAGTTATTCAGGATGGAATTTTCCATTAAACATTTCATGCTACAACGAGTGGATTTTTTCACAATAATGTAGTTAGTCATCTACTTAGACTTTAATCCTCTGCCTTGGTTATGCTGACATTATGGAGAAAAGTGGATGAATAAGGTGCTTGAACGGCACATGTAAATCCCCACATTGTGTCCTTTCTTGAAGGTATTTTAAGAAATAAACCCTGGAGAATGCACACGTCAGTCATGACACCAAGCCGAAGCGATGACCCTTTTACACCTTTTAATCTTTAAGCAATACGAACAATGTGGGTGTTATAGCCCATTGTACGCTGCTAAATACCCAAAGTGATTCATGATTTCTTCCTGGCACTAACCATAAATTTACCAGAGCCAGGGCCACCTCAGCACTTAATGTTGAGTCAATGTTTTAAGCGCCTTTTGCTTTACCCGAATGCCAACACGAGAGAATGGGAAACCAGTTGAAAGCCGAGAGAGCGATTCCTCAAACCGTGGCACCGCAAAATTCAGGAAAGTCTACCATGTTCCCGTGTTTGTCAAAGTTCACCCCTAATTTCCTTCCTTCCTCAAAGCCTTTCTTAAGTCCAGGCCGTCGTATTTTCAAAAGATATAGTCGAATTGCTCAAGTGGAAATGCCATGCTGCTGGGAATGTAAATAAAAGATGGAAAATGTTTTCACAACAAGCGGTGGTCATCAGCAGGCAAGATTTACAACCCTTCTCATTTGATACAATTAGAAATAAATAGAAATACCACAAGAATTTTTTTGCTATGAAAACAATCGGTCAGAATCAGAACGAAATCTGATAAACGTGTTACAGTTCTGCTTTAAAAAGCTGCATGCAAATGAGATCATAGATAATAAAATTGGGCTGTTGTGCATCTCACAAATCCATTTTGTTTGTTTTGTTGCACTGTGATTATCCCTACACTGTAAAAAAAAAACACTACTTAAAAAGTAAGTTAACTGGTTACACTCAAAAATTAAATTAAATTAAACATTAAAATGCAGCTTATTATTTTTATTAAAATAAACATAGAATTTTGAAAGCAGCCTGGATGCTTCCTTTTTTTTAAATAAACTGGTTGCATTTTTATTTTACAGTGTATTAAATACTTTATTTTCATTGTGTGCATAATGCATGTTTGTAGTAATGCATAATGCAGCTGTGGACCAGTGTGTGACTTTGTACTCGGCTGAGAAGAGTGTGGAAAAAGGTCATTTTAAGAAAACAGCCAGTAAACATAATGTCAGTAAGCAATAAAACCCCAGGAAACAATGAATCTTTCGGGAAGAATCATTACATCATCTGAGGAAATGCCTATCCATAGACTATACAACCTTCCTTTTTTCCTGCTGCTGCAACACAATTAATGTAAATAACTGAAGTGTAATTAGTAAGTATTTATACCAATTGTTAGCAACAGTTTTCAAAGATAGAAAGTCCTATAGTTGTTACTATACAGTGGAAACAATAGCATATTAAAAGTAGAGCATTGACATAAACCTGCGATTTGAATTACAGCTAGCACTACAGTCAGAGCTGCTGTTATAGAAAACTGATTTGAGAATTCAACAGCACTGTGGTATACAGTCCTGTACAGTATAATCATAAAAAAATATTAGTATGACACTCTGCATACATTAAAGTAAAAAAAAATGTCATGTAAAATAGTGTTGTTTAGTTATATATGTATACTGAAGTGTCAGAAAAACTGGTACTGGAGCCTATGCAAAATACATAGCAACACCACCTATGCGAGTCACTGGTTGAGTCTGTCAGTGTGTATATATAGCAATAGACACCTATGGAAGTTTCTAGAGCAGTTTCCGCCGTGAGAATGGCAAGTTGTCACGATTTTGCGATTTTCAACACGGTTTAATAGCAGGAGCTCGTGAGATGGGTGATAGCATTTCAGATGTAGAAGCAAAGTTTGGATTTTCATATATAAGCATTTTAAGGGTGTACCGTGACTGCAAGAATTCCGGCAAAACCTCAAATTTACAAGAGCAGCATGGCAGAATTCAATGCTGGGACCTGAACGAACATCAGCGTGAGGACTGTGCAACATTTCCTCCAAGATCCCATAGGGGATAAAACCTACCAAGCATTAACTGGTATACCAGCACTTCAAGTTGTGACCATAACCATATTGAGGAAAAGCATATAATATCTTCTGATTTCAGTCAGTCATTCATTTTTAATGGTTCGATTATGGAGTGCATGTAAGCTTGAATACCTTTCGACTTCTGATCATGTAAAACGTTGACACAACAGCCATATATCACTTAAGTATGACTTGTATTGCACTCTTTCCACTCCTCAGTATGAATCTATGGACAGCTATTTTGCATGTATACATGTTTATTGTTTTTTTTGGTGGAAAAAAAATCAACCACATGCTCTGACCTTCTTTCAAATTGAATTTGTATGTAATACAACACCCACGTAAGCTTATAACATTGTCTGGCAGAACAAAGGACAGTGCGTGTCAAGGGTAAATGAATGTGGTTAGGCTCCTGCCATAATGTCAGTGCCTGTTTGTTTATTTGGCAGAGCAGAGTTTTTTGAAAAGGAAATATGTACCAATATTGTTTCAGCGTAGTGTACTTATAACGAATTCTGACTAGCTATCAAATTGTTTTTATGTTAGTCATGCAGTTCAGGATGTGGACAAACCTGTTTCTCTCTGTTTTTTTAAGTGCCATGGGACTTGTTCAGTTGATGAGCTCCTCTGGTTTCCTCAATTTCCTGTTTTATATATGTGAATCAGGGTGGTTGGTTGCGTTGTGTTTTTCGGGACCATCTGCTCCCCTTTCCGTTAGCTCACTTAAATGTGTGAGGAAAACGCATTACACATGAAGAAACCCGAGGAGATGACCGGCTAAAACCCTTCACCGCTTCATCAATTCCACATTTTTAGCGCGGGAGCAATTAACAGGAGGTTGGTGGGGGATGGTGATCAGGCTGAACATGTGTTTTTTTCATGTAATCATTCATTGTCATTATGATGCATAGCCACATCGGGTTGCTTGGCCTGACAAAAGCTCATTGCAGCTTTTATTCGCTGTATCTCTTTCAGGGAATCAGTGAGGCCACATGCATCACCTCGGCCATCGAGCGCCCATAAATCTCATTGTAAAGGGGCTTGTCTGGGTTTAGATTAAGCCTGATGCTGGCTTTTGTCAAGCCCGTTTTTATTTATCGCCCTATACTCGTTTACATTAGTCTTTTGTGTTTGTGGATAAATAATTGTTTTAATGATTATCTTTGGGTGCTGTGTATTATGAAGGAGATTTAAGGACTAGACGAAGAGGCTGAGTTTGATGTTCTTTTCTTGTAATTGTAAACATACTCTTCAACCAGAGGTTGGAGTTGGAATCCTCAGCAGCGTTGTGCTCAGACTACAGTAAAGCAAATGCATAAGAATTAACTGTATAATTAAAGTTTTATCTGTATATGTAAATACGTTGTGAATATAACTGAGGAAAGTACTATTATCTATGAACAAAACACACAGGCACGGACTAATCTCTGCTTTACCGTAGCGTTCGCTTCTGTTTAATTTTAAATCAATAAAAAAGGAAAAAAAAGAAAAATGCATAAAAGTATAAAGCAGAAAAGCTGGTTAACTTTTTTCATTAATAGCACGTGATGTATGGACAGTTCAGGGCGAAGTTAGAAGTTAGAAATAGCAATTGATTGTTTTAGATGGTGCTACTACTTTAAATGTAATTCCATCATTGTTCAGAGCGCAAGCACAGATAAATCATTTACTTAAATAGTGTCTCTTAGTTCGCATGCCAGAGAGGCAAAATGAAGCCGTAATTATAAGGCTTAATTGATGTGTTTTTACCACCGTAGACCATTCCTCTACTCAACACTGCCTTTTCATAGCCAAAGCTGCGCTTGCTGTTGTTTGCACTATATTTCTCAGAGTATTGATTGCTATTATGGTAAATCCGATGGGCACAATGGAACTCTATCAGCAAAATACAGGTTAATTATCTGGAGGTCAGCCACTCTCCAATTCACACAAAGGACTGCTTCTTCTTTGCTGTTTTATGACCTGGCATTAAATCATGAGCACAAATTATCACAGGGGATTTTTGTATTTGGGAAATCAGGAGGGTAAAATGCATAGCTGTGTTTGTGTTTGTGTTAGACAGGCGAGATTTACGACGCATTTTCTCCTAATTTCATGATTGAAGCATCATTATTCTTCTTTAGCAGAGTGTAGGAGTAGAATTTGCTCTTCAGGTCGGTGATGTCAAAGTTGCTCACCTGGCTTACTAAAAACACAATACACCATTGAAATGTTTGTTTAATTATTACTAGGCTGGACAGGATATCACTGACTACGAGTCTGATTGGTTAGAAGCAGCTGATTAATCGAGAGTAGCTTTATACAGTACAGGCCAAAAGTTTGGACACACCTTCTCATTCAATGCGTTTTCTTTATTTTCATGACTATTTACA
>JAOTRJ010000030.1:4322509-4337202 GCA_028564905.1 Leptodoras praelongus | reverse complement strand
ACAATGTAAATAGTCATGAAAATAAAGAAAACGCATTGAATGAGAAGGTGTGTCCAAACTTTTGGCCTGTACTGTAACTACATAGGACAACAATAGACAAGTGAGAAAAAAACACACAGAAGTCCTTTCATTCATTCATTCATTTTCTTGACCGCTTATTCATTTTTAGGGTCACGGGGGAGCCGGTGCCTAGCCGGGCCACATAGGGCGCAAGGCAGGAACAACCCTAGACAGGGCGCCAATCCATCTTAGGGCACACATACACACTCACGCACACACACTAGGGCCACTTTAGAGACACCAATCAACCTAACTCTTTGGACTGTGGGAGGAAACCGGAGAACCCGGAGTACACAGAGAAGTGAATTCCGGTAAATATGAGGACACATGCTAGATTGCAAAATACAATGGGTTTTTAGAAAAAAAACAAAACAAAAACAAAGTTGATACTTATATGACACACTTTAACATTACAACACAAGGGAAAATATTTACAGACTGTAAAATGTATCTTGTAGCCCCATCAACAGCACTGTGAAAAAAGAAAACTGTAATGAACAGAAAAAGGATACCAATTATCCCCCCATATCGGCACAAAAGATGCTCCATCTAGCACTATTTATGGTAAAAAGCCAAGGGTTTAAACAGTTCTGACTTTATAAAAGACTGTTTCCCTGTCAGAAGTGGTTCCAAGTTCCCTTAATAGGGTTCTAAACCTTTAAGGGTGTAGTGGGACATTAGATTTCTAAATGGCACTTTGTGTTCTAAGAGCTCACCCTTAATGCTCTTGTGGATATCATCTGTGACTTCTTGTGAACAGGTGCAGTTTCATGCAGTGTGTTTATCTGCAGTGGCATTCAGTTTAAAAGAAATACAACAGGCCCCAGGGAGATCTTTGTTCAGTGTCTCTGGGGAAACTCAAACACCCCGTCGATATATGAATTTGCTTTCAAAGTGTAACTCACTGAGGAAACCTGTCAGGACCCCATATCCCCACTATTATTGTTTTTTTTTTTTGTTTTTTTGTTTTTTTACACAAAAACCACCATTATATGATGATCCCTACATTAAAATCTTGAGTTATAGTTTCCTGCAGGTGCTTTTCATCAAAATAAGAACCCCTAAGGAACTAGTGTTGAAGCCCTCAAAGGACTTGAGACTGGGCTCACAGAATTGAAAGCAATTCTACTCAAGTGACATGTGTAGAGCAGCACGGCTTGGACTAGAGCATCACGGCTTGGACTAGAGCAGCACGGCTTGTACTAGAGCAGCCTCCAAAGGGTTGGACTAGAGCAGCACGGCTTGGACTAGAGCAGCCTCCAAAGGGTTGGACTAGAGCAACACGGGTTTGACTAGAGCTGCATGAGACAATGAATAACTTTTACATTTTTCATACTCTCAAAATAATTATACACAATAAGAAAAAAAAATTACAATAAAATAAAATTAGTTAAATAAAATTAAAACATTACTTTCATTGCATTGACTGGTGTTATGTATTTGATATATAATGCTGACAATGAATGAGAAAATCTTCTTTTCTATTCTTCATTTATTTTACCAGTTTCGGTCCTAATTCTGATGATTCGTCTCTCTAAAGACTCTGCCTTTACTTGGTCTTGACTATACCAAAATCCCAAAGTCTTGGTCTGGACCCTGACTTGACCCTTCAAAGTCTTGGTCTGGACCCTGACTCACCCCTTCAAAGTCTTGGTCTTGACCCTGACCCTGACTTGACCCTTCAAAGTCTTGGACTTGACCCTGACCCTGACTTGACCCTTCAAAGTCTTGGACTTGAGTCTGATTTGACCATTTAAACTCTTGGTCTTGACCCTGACTCAACCCTTCAAAGTCTTGGGCTTGACCCTGACCCCGACTTGACCCTTCAAAGTCTTGGTCTTGACCCTGACTCGACCCTTCAAAGTCTTGGTCTTGACCCTGACTCGACCCTTTAAAGTCTTGGTCTTGACCCTGACTTGACCCTTCAAAGTCTTGGGCTTGACCCTGACCCTGACTTGACCCTTCAAAGTCTTGGTCTTGACCCTGACTCGACCCTTCAAAGTCTTGGACTTGACCCTGACTCTACCCTTCAAAGTCTTGGACTTGACCCTGACTTGACCCTTCAAAGTCTTGGGCTTGACCCTGACCCCGACTCGACCCTTCAAAGTCTTGGTCTTGACCCTGACTCGAACCTTTAAAGTCTTGGTCTTGACCCTGACTCGACCCTTCAAAGTCTTGGGCTTGACCCTGACCCCGACTTGACCCTTCAAAGTCTTGGGCTTGACCCTGACTTGACCCTTCAAAGTCTTGGTCTTGACCCTGACTTGACCCTTCAAAGTCTTGGGCTTGACCCTGACCCCGACTTGACCCTTCAAAGTCTTGGGCTTGACCCTGACCCCGACTCGACCCTTCAAAGTCTTGGTCTTGACCCTGACTTGACCCTTCAAAGTCTTGGTCTTGACCCTGACTTGACCCTTCAAAGTCTTGGTCTTACCCTGAATGGACCCTTCAAAGTCTTGGTCTTGACCCTGAATGGACCCTTTAAAGTCTTGGTCTTGACTCTGACACGATGTAGGTAGTCTGATCCCCATCACTAAGTGGAAGCCTTTTATTCTAACTGCCCCTGACTACGTAGTGTCTAGGGAATTATGAGTAGGGCGCTGCTACAAACAGGTTGTGGTTTAGTTCCCAAAAATGAGCTAAATAGGGAAGTAAGAGTGATGGTATATGAACACATGTATTGGTGAGAAAAGATGAAAGTGAAATTCTTTCTCAGCTCAATCATGTGCTCACTTACTATCATACAAACATAAAAAATACACACAAATGAACACATACACGCACAAACACACAAACATGCACACATACACATACACGCACAAACACACACAAACACACAAACTCTACATAGCATGACCACAGGACATTCCAGCTTTGGGAACTGCTGCCTGTGTGGCTGCCACGTGGAATTATCAGTTAAACACGCTCACGCTTCTACATGCAAATTCAGCCTTCATTAGAGGATTGAGGGCTTGAGACACTAAATAACAGCCAGATGTTTATTACTGTTTTCAACTGCTTGGGTATATTGATGGTTACAGCAAACATATATACATAATTAAAATAACAGCATGCGGTACCAATCACATGCCTGTGTGTGTGTGTGTGTGTGTGTGACTTGTGACAAAGAGGGGAAGTAACTTGGAAGTGGGCTGGGTGTGGGGCATGGACTAGTGTACACAGGAAGTTCACACACACACACACACACAAACATGCAGTTGTGCTTTGCTTCTGTGGGTGTACGTGTGCATGTATGTGTGTCCGCATTCATGCATGACAACACGGCATATCCCAGAACTTGGGTGGAGAAGAAAGCAAGACTCGATTGCAGGGGTATTTGAGGAAGGAGCAGTGGTCCGAATACTTGCTGAAAAAATTACATTTATGTAACCAACTTGTCTGAACAGTTATCTTTATGGCTATAAATATGGATATAAGTACAACCCAAATCATGTTACTACTCTAATCTGAATTTGATGTTCAGAGAATAAACACATAGGCATCATAAACCACACAGTCTTGCTCTAAACATTAGTGCAGTAAACAGTAATAAACTAAAGGAAGTCAATATTTGGTGTGTCTTTTTCTTAAACGGTGTGTTCCCATGTACAATGTGTGCAGTTTTATAAGGAAATGAGCTTTTGAGTGTTACTGAGCGTCTTGGAGAATCTGCCACAGCTCTTCTGGAGACTTTGACCGTCACACTTACTTCTTTTATTGCATGAAAACCCAGCAGCCTTCATTATGTTTTTTTGTCTGAAAAAAGTAGGAAAAAGTAGTGTTTGGAAATCCTTTTGTACTGACTCAATAACAGAACCAAACCTAAAAACAATAAGCCTATAGACTTTTGCACAGTACTGTAAGCCACTGGATAAACCACAACAGATGATCTTGTTGAAATACAAGCACCCATTTATCATCGTTACTGCTACAGTACATTTCCATGTACTTGGTTGGTTGACTGAAATGCACTCCCAGGCCAACATCTGGCCCACACTTGACAACCTGTGCTCTATTTCATATACCATTCTATATGCTAATGTGAAACACACTTTATAGAAAATTGAATGTGAAATGTAACTACTGTCACACTGTAAATGCTGCGAGTCTAACATCACATAAACCATGCTTTTTCTCTCAGTATTCTTTCTCTTTTCATGTACGGTTCAAGGCATGGGCACTATTTAGACCGTTCCTTCTACACAAGTTATTTACGGCATTTGGCAGTTATCAGTTCCTATTAGTCTCAAAGTAAATTCCTGTACGGACATTAGCCCGTTTAATCCCTCCAGCCACCAAAGGTTGTAAAGCACAGATGTTCATCATGTTTAGTATCCCAGGACCACCAGGTGTGATGCGGAAATACACGATACACCCTAAAATGCAATTTAGAATACCCAGTCCACTTAACAGTGTTTTTGGACAGCTGGCAGAAACCAGAGAATTCAGAGGAAAACCGCAAAAGAACATGCGAAACTCCTCATATACAGTAATCCAAGTTCAGGATCAAAGCCAGAACTCAGGAACTGTCAGGCAGCAACATTTCTCACTGCACCATCCACTTCTCTGCATGTGCTTTATTTACTGAAAGATAAGCTATATTGCTTCCATATGATCATTTTGGTGGAACTGGTCACATGACCAGGGCTATTTTCTTTCTGCATGGACCCGACATGCAATGTGAAAGGAAATGTCGTAATCCAGATTATAACACTGATAGGGCTACTGTATTTGTTGCATACAGTATAATCTTTAAAAGGATATGAATATTAAAGATATTAAGCAGATATACTTTCTCACAGGAAATGGAAAGAACAGTGACTTGTATTTACACCATTACCTGACAATCCTATTTATCTACACTGCCCTTATCTTATGCACCAAATAGTAAGGTTATATGAGGTGTTATTATCTTTGAATCACTTATCTGTGCACTGATCATGACCACAAACACAACTGTATGAGTCACTTTAACGTCATAGATTTAACCAACTGACTTTTTTGGGGAAACAATGGGAACAAATGGCTTAAAAGGATTTTAATCAGGACAAATAACATTTCTACTTTATTGCGCATAACCTAAATATGAGATTTACTCATCATGTCTTTATCCTGATATGCTCCAGTTGTGAGGTTAGGACAGATACATGTCCAATTACTCATTACAGCATGACAGTTTGCCTGGAAAATTAATTACCCTCACATACCAGATTTTACTGGGACCCCAGTGTGAACAGAATGCACTCAACACAACTATGTTCTGTAAAACGTAATGTAAAATGAACACATGCAATCAAGCTGCTGAAATAGAATCAGGGCAAGCTGTTTATACACAGGTCTGTGATTTCATACCAAAAATTGCGTACCAAGTTTAGACTCCTAAACAAACAGTTAGGAGAGTCATCTTTTTTTCTACCACAGTACTGTTCAATTCTCAAACCCGATTGCTCAGTGTTCAGTAATTTCCAAAAACAGCAAACCACATAGAAGTACCAGCAAAACTGCTTATGCAAACTACATAGTGACGCCACCTGTGCATATCATTGGTTACGTCCGGCAGTGCATATATAAAACGATAGACGTCTACGGAAGCTTCTAGAGCGGTTTCTGCCATATTGCTTTATATGCGCACTGGCAGACGCAACCAGTGACGTACATAGGTGGCATTGATATGGATTTTGCATAGGCTCCTGTACCAGTTTTTCTGGTACTTCATGGTATATTGTTGGGTTAAATATTGCTTTGTCGGGGCTTGGTGGTGGTGGTATTATTATTATTATTATTATTATTATTATTATTATTATTGTGCCCTTCATATTACTGAAGATAAACCCACATTAAACTCAAACTCCCTGATTGGCAGTACCTTATTACATTCATTAACATTTACATTCCACATTTTTTGCTAAGCATCAGTGATACATGGTTACATATCACCTTAACAATTACATTCAGTCCAATATTACTGATGCTGGGATTTTCAGTTTGACTTCAGTTTGAGAATCCTTTGAGTCCAGAATTTCTCCGATATCCCTCACTCCAATTACCAACATATTTTTGAAGCCCAGATGCATTCCAGCAATAACATGACCCCTTGTTCAGTTCAGAAGAGCTGCTGAGAAAGCCGAGCCCGGGCCAGCGATGCTGCTGGATTCACTGATACGGCCACATTCCTCTGCGTGTACTTCATGTATTGAGTTACACATGGCATTCGGGTGTTTAAAGCGAAAAGCAGGGGAGTCGTGCAGCTGTGCAGATTTTCACACAGACAGGCCTGCACAACTCATTCAACCCACTCCTGACTTATGCTTTCAGTATCCCTTTTAAATTTCCAGAAAATATTCATTTATTATTTTAAAGTATTACAAATCCATTTCCCAGGAGATTCTATTTAAATAAGGGCCACTCATCACAGCTGGACTGGACTAATAACTGACTAGCTTAATGTCCATCATAAAACACTTTGAATGCATTTAAAGGTACAACCGGAGAGTTTATAATGATTCCATCATCATCGTTTTTAACTGCTCAAACACATGCAGTTTTTAATTCAAACATTAATAATGTTCATATTTATTTTAAAATAAAAAAAGTGAGTCCTAAAAGCAATATTGCATGCACACACAGGGTTCTCTAGAGCCTTGAGGTAGGAATATCCTATCAAGCTCAGAGTCAGATTAGATTACAGTTCAGAAATCTGCCTGCAAAAATAAATGTAAAAATAAATAAATAAATAACAAATAAAATAATAAAAGTAAATAATAAATAAAATAATAACAAAAATAAAATCGCCCACATGCTGCTTTTATAGTGGTTAATTTAATTAATAATTTGTTTATATTTTGTAAACACAATACATGTACAACATATCTATCTATCTATCTATCTATTTATATTCATTGATTTTTTTTTATTTAATTTATTTATTTAGTGTTTTTCTTTCTATGGCAGTACAGCTCCAGTCTTTTCAGTCCATCTTTGTTAGTTAGTTTCTCTCTTCTATCAAATATAGACTTTCAGTTTTATTTTTCTAAGAAACCTAACGAACGCTGTTGCATTGTCATTGTTGAAGAGATCATTCATTCATTGTTTGGGGTATTGATAGTTGTTTTCTTTGTGGAATCTTGTACCTTCAGTTAATACTGGATATGATATTTGTCTGCCACATTGTGTGGTGGTTCTTCACCTTTTAATGAGTGGCCATTAGTCTATAGTGGACTATTCAACATCTGGTATATACTACTTCTAATATTTGTTTGTAGACGAGCGCCGACTTTCGGCCACATCTCGGGCAGTTTGTTACTGGTTTATATATGTCCCAGTCTTGTTGCCAGATCCTTTTAGTATACGTCTTAATGATGGGTCTAACATCTTTATGTGCCATCATAATCTGCGATTGCCGTGATTATTGTTTTCCTTGGCAACTGGTCGGCTTTCACATTTCCAGCAATCCTCAAATTACTAATTAATTACTTTTTTAAAAAAGGGAATAACATTTGTGTCCTAAGTAAGACATGTAAGGTTTAAAATACATAATGCTGTTAATAATAATAAACAAGTTGATGATCATGAAGTGTTTTATTCTTCTTATTCCACAGCAGTGTGCCAATGATCATTTTGTTAACAAAAAATAAAAACCCATGATATTATACAGCTGTTCTCTTTGTAGTAGGAGTGTAAAAAAATGATTTGAATCTGTAAATTGGTCCAAAAGTGGGAAAGGCTAAAAATCGACACCGCTCTAATTGATTCAGGTGACAAAATACTTCCTTAGTACGTGTGTCTGGGATCGAGAGAGAAAGAGAAAGTGAGCTCCGATTCTTCTTTGCTTCATGTGTACATACACACAGGAAACGACCACCAAGTCACCACCAAGTCTTATAATTGATACCTGAATATTTCAGAATCTGTAAATTGTGAGTCGAAATACACATTGTATTATCTGAAAAGAAGAGAGTCACACCTCTATCTTATCGATCAATGTTGTGGAACATCTGCAAAACAACATAGTTTCAGTTGTGACTCAGGTTAGAAATGGTTATAAGTCATTCTCTCACTAGCCTCTCTTTTTTCCCTCTTCTCTCTCTCTTAAATTAAGAAAACAAAAAATTTTGTTCTCCATCTTGAACATTATTCCATGTCAGCAAATGATAAAGTTGCAGAACTGAGAAATCAACAGCCGCATGATAAAGAAAGAGATCTTTTAGTGTAATTAGATCACTACAAACAGGCATTACCAGTCATAATTAAGGAAATTAAAGAGAAAATATTGGCTTTGCAAATATTCTTAAGAAAGCATTTGGTTTCACCTTCCATGGTTTAGCTTAATCTTAATAATGACTTAATCCTCAAACAAACGCCTACAACTTTATAAGAAGAAAAGGAAGTGGACACCGCTGGGTGAGACAAAGTCATGGTTATGTGTCAGTCATATGAAACAGCTCGAACAGTGCTATGGAGATGGGCAAAAAAAAAAACAACAAACCAAAACAAACGGTTTCCTGTGTGCTGGTTGAGTAAAACCACTAGAGCTGAATTATAGGGCTTTGCCTTAATTTTGCCTGAACACGTTCATTAAGTGTGTGTGCTGTAGAGCTTCAGGCTTTAAACAGTAGTAGAGATGAGTACAAAAACACATTCACCTGACTGCACATGCACACTCGCTTTATGCCACCTTTGTGCCAAGCGTGATCGGTTTGGCGTGATTCTTATGAGTATGTATGGCCGTCTGTGTGTGTGTGTGTGTGTGTGTGTGTGTCTATACACACGTCAGAGTAGGCCACGAGTTACTAAAAAGCAAAGGAAATTTGAGATCTTTCCTTTCAAGATTACATTCTTTATATCTTTCAAATGGATCTTAAGCCTTGTTTATACAGGCATGTAGCAATTCAGCATGAAACCAAGGAAAGGTTCAGGCAGACACTTAGACAAAGCCATAATGACAATTTTATCATCTTGTCTGATGGCCAGATTAAAACCCTGTATTGAAAAGAAGCATAACTGGGGGAAAAGCCTTAAGTCAATAAAAAAAAATAATAGAAAAGGAAAAAAGGCTGAAAATTGTGATCTCACTCCAGGCCTTTTTTGGGAAAATGCGAACTTCAAAAAAACACACACACACACACACACACACACTTTTCCCACTGCCAGTGTGCATTCCTGTCTCTGCAGCCTCCCACCCAGACAGAACGAAGGAATCTGAACTCCAGCAGAGAGAAGGGAAAAAAAAAACATCTCTAGAATTTATAGAGCAGCAAGCTACAAAGCTAGAAAGGCCAGCGCTTGTATTTTCTCTTATGTCGTAACTATTCCCAGCAAACTAGGACAAGGAAGCAGCATGCTGTAAAGTTTAGTAAGGCTGGAGCACTGCCTGAAGAACATCTTATATAGTGAATTGCTCAGACCTGATCGTTTCATTGTTGAGCCATTGATAGATATTTGATTTTTATTATTACTGACTGGTTTTACTACCTCTGACTAGTGATGGAGACAAGACCAACACTAATGTAGTGATGAGTCTGAGACAAGACCAAGACTTTAAAGGCCGGAGTCCTGATCAAGACAGAGTCAAGACCAAGTCTTTGGAGAAGGCAAGGCCGAGTCGAGACCAAGACTATATTTTGTATATAAAATGCATAGAACCAGTCAATACAATGTGAATTAAGGGATTCATTTTGCTGTTTATTTGTCAATCTGTATAATAATTTTGTAAACTGGAAAAGTTTATCATTGTCACTGTGGTTGGGGGCACAAAAGGGTCTTGAGGTTTCCCTCTATAATTATGCCTCCACCTCACACCACTCTAGTCTGACACTGATAAAATATCGAGAAGAATTGCTTTCAATTCCAAGGAGACAGAATAAGTAAAAAGGTGATCTCATGACTGATCTCAAGACCAAGACCAGACTTCAGTACAACAACATTACCTTTGATTGTAATATACATAATATTTGAAATAATAGCACAATTAACAATGTTGAGTCAGATGCATGTTATGTCTCATTAAAGGCATAATAAGAGTGCTATGGGGAAAACCACAAGCACACACATCCACACCCACACACTCAAACACTACAGATTCATGATTTCTAATTTCTTTTAAATAGTTAAAGTCTGTAATGCTCTACTGGGTCAGATGGTACATGTTTCCTCTGAACACCAAGTTGAAAACCATTAAGTCTCCTTTTGCACAATTTATACTTTGATTTTTGACTACATTTCGCATGTAGCTTTTCAGTTACTTCTGATGATGTCTGTCAAAAAAAGCCTGAAAAACTTTTCACTCTGGGTAATCACTTGACACGGCTCGTCACTGATCGGCTGCATAAATCTACAGTCTGGGCTGGAAAGAAATCAGACCCATTCCTGGTGTCTTCATACCATTCTGTGTATTTTTTCTAGTGCTGTTGAACTCGATTCTTTCCAAATGAATCCATTGGAAGTCATTTATTATAAATAATATGACATGGATGCCAAAAATGAAACTTTAAACTAATATCATCTTATCTTTGAAAGACAGGAAGGCTTAGCCCCATCATTTAATACCAGCAGTTGAGGAGTTAGTAGTATCTTTCTAAAGAAAAGCTACTTCTACTGAAAAAAAAACATAATAATTCAAGAAGATGGAAGAGTAGTTATGCCATTAACTCCTTGATTAAGAATGAGACAGCACCTGTATTCTGTGCAACTGTAGTATTGCATTACTCATAACCCAGGCTCATTTATCAAAACAAGCATCTGTAATGACAAAGATGCCTCATCGATGCCAAGTCACTTATTGATTTCCTTCATAAGGACATGCAGAGACAAATAATCCAACAACTTCCTAGTCAAAAAACTGGAACAAGCTCTTCAAACATTACAATAACAGGAATAATGGCTGAATGTAGAAAAGTGTTGCATAATAATGTGTTAAACTGAGTAAGAGTAAAAATATGAATTTGTTGGGTTTTTTTTTTTTTACATCTGTACAAATAAATATGAATAAATGATGCGCAGGGGTGTGAAAAAGACCATTTCGATGGAAGATTACTGAAAAAATATAGATTTTTAACTTTTTAAGTAGTAAATAGTAATGCATTGTGCTTAATATAATGTGGTAAAAAAGGTAAACTGTCAATCCTGATTTCCAGGATATCTTCAAGTAAAAGTTGTAAATGAATGAAATGTGGGAAAGATTCAGGAATTCAGATCTACGCTTGACAAGTGTCGGCTTGTTTATGTGGTAAGACAGGGTTACTCAGAAAAAACCGCCATCAGTCAGCTGCCTGTGAGAGTGAGAGGCAATTCAGGGGGAAAAAAAAACGCATCTCAGTAGCAATAACAAAACCTGCAACGCAGTGGGCCAAGATTTACCCAACACCATGTTTAGACAAGACAAAATGATCACTTTTACAAACTGCAGCACTGAGAGACTCAGAGAGAGAGAGAAAGCAGGAGAGAAAGGTTGACGTTTTGATAGTGCATGAAGTTCTGAATACTCCAAGCTTTCCTGAACTGTAACTACTCCCTTTTCCACGCATTCTTAAATCATTCTGACGCCAGTGAAAGATGCGAATACAAATACACTGACTGTCTAACAAGAAAAAACTAAACTGTTTTTCATTTTATATGTAATAAATAAGATTACAAACTTAATCATGACCACAACATTTTGTCTTTATCAACCTTCATTCATAAAATACAATGTGTCTTACAATGTTTACCTGACTTACAGGTTGATCAGAAGCCCCACTTATATTTATATTTATTCTGAAGTGCCAGAAAAACTGGTACTATGCAAAATGCATAGCAATGAGAATGGTAAGTTATTTACATTTACATTTATGGCATTTGGCAGACACCCTTATCCAGAGTGACTTACATTTTATTTATACAACTGAGCAGATGAGGGTTAAGGGCCCAACAGTGGCAGCTTGGTGGTGCTGGGATTTGAACCCCCAACCTTCTATTCAGTAACCCAGTAAGTTATCACAATCGTGCCATTTTCAAACCGGTTTAATAGTAGAAGCAAAGTTTAGTTTTCACATTTAGTTATGTTTTCTGAGATGCTTTTTTGCTCACCACAGTTATAAAGAGTGCTTGTTTGTCTTATTGTCACCTTCCTGTCAGCTCGATCCCATGCTAGTCTTTCTCCTCTGGTAAGAGCAGCCTGTCTGGCACCAAACAACATGCCATGGTCAAAGTCACATTTTTTCCCCATTCTGATGTCCAACAAGCTTTTGTATTGTCTCTGAAGGATATTACGTACTGCTCAGCTGCCACATGACTGACCACTTGGATAATTGCATGAATGAGCATTTGTTACTAATGAAGTGGATGGATAGTGTATAGTTACAGTTGATGGAGGAAAAAATGTCCCAGAAGGTTATATCTTTTAGGTATAATTAGAAACAATGAACATTTCAGAATGTCATGATAGTATAACAAAGACTACAATGACCTTGTAGAGGTGAGGATTCAAACAAGCAACATGTCCTGCACGCTTACATGTTGATCTCATCTTCTTTATGCTCTCTCTCTCTCTCTCCCTCTCTCTCTCTCTCCCTCTTTGCCTTGAGCTACAAAATTCTTTCTATTCTCCAGTATGTCAAAGGAATGCTTTTTCTCCATGCACAGCTCTGATTACATTTCCCGCCTGTTAAACTGCTGCTGTCAAAAAGGCCTGTAATGTAATCAGGTGTTATCACTGTAATCGACTATCTGCCTTATTTGATTAATCACTGTAGACATAAAGGGTCCTGGTGAAATGAGATAAGTATGTATTGGGACATGGGGTTCACAGAAGATGAGATGTTACTCAGATTTGGGCATGTGATTAGGCACATCAAAGAAAAGGTCTTCACTGGTTTTCTTTCCCACAGACGCATTTGAAACAGACATCATCTTGCTCAGTGACTCACCGTTGTTGGTATGGCGGATGCAATCCTGAAACACAGCGTGCCACTTCTCCTGCTCTTTCTCTGTGGCTGCGCAGAAGTAGTGATGTCGCGCGTACGGGTGCCACAGAATGAGCGGGAACTGTGTGGCACATTTCAGGAAGGGAGAACTGCCCACTTTGGCTTTTACATCTTGAGGGGAAAAACACACATATAAAAATGCAGATGAATGAAAGTCTCCTCCGAGATGTATAATGAATACATCCCATATTATCATATACTACATTACCACATTACCTCCTTCACTCCTTTGCTCCTCATAGATCAATCTGTACCCCTTTCATATTCCCCCAACACTCCCAGTTACACACAGTTCAACCACCACCAGCAGCAGTTTCAGCTTGCTTCACACAAGTCACTCTATTCTGCTCACTTGTAGGGGTTCCTATCCTTGAGTATACCATCAGCGTCCCTACTAGTGCCTTGTTAAGCGCATCTCAAGAGCTATAGCTCACTATGTCTTACCAGGAAGGCTGGTGTCCAGGAGCTCCAGGTACTTATCCATTGAGATCAGCACTTTGTAACCAGCACAGTTGATGCTTCCTTTGGGATGAAGTCCTCGATCATGAGCCTGGATACAAATAAAAAAAATATATTTCTGGAAATTAGTGGGCAAACATCTGCATTTCCAGTTAAGTCAGCTCCAGAATTCTTGGCCCCAGTGGTAAAGATGGGTACAAAGGCTACGAAAAAATGTCTTTATGAGGGAAATATGAGGTAATATCTTCCATAGATTTTTTTTTTATACATTTATTTTATTAGAATAAATTCAGGGGGGTTACAATTATTTGAACTCCAACTCATATATTTATCACCATCACCAGCAGTGATTCTTCTATAATCCCAGAGCTTTTTAATAAGGTTAAGGTCAGAGGACCGGAATAGCCATGCCAAAAGTGTGACTCTGTGGTCAGTATGATTTCGGTGTGGATTCAGCTGTACGTTTTGGATCATCGCCTTGCTGAAACACACAACCACGACCCACTTCTTGGCAGAGGCAGCCAGATTTGCATTTGATCTTCACAGACTTCACAGAGTTCAGTTCCCAGAGGCTTTGGAAGTAAAACAACCTAACACCATACTTACCAGTAGGGATTAGATTCTTTTCAGTATAACCATTCTGCTTTTCTTTACACTAAATCCAACAGCTTTTTGTTTGTTGCCAAAAAGCTCTACTTGTGTCTCATCTGGGCAGACAACCTGATTAAAGAAAACTCTGGACACTTGTGTTTGTGGTTAAAAGAATGAAAAGGCTTTCCTCTGGCTTTATCCAACCTCCCAAATATTAATTTTTGGCATCACGGTAGTGTCTAAATTGTAGAAATGGAGATCTGTTGACCCCAAAATTCTACCATGTTCTGCAAAACCTCTAACCATGATCCTGGGAGGAACGGTTTCCTCTCTATTGTGCACGAGGGCAAAAATACTTTCATTTATTACAGGTTTCCTACCACACTACTGTTTTAATATCCTTTAAACGTCAGCAGAATTTCTGGCTCCTTTTTGATTAGTGCATTCTTTACTCTAATTTGCCCTAATTTCAGAAATGGTTAGATGAGATCACTCATATTCTCAGAGTGGGGCGACACGGTGGCTGGGTGGGTAGCACTGTCGCCTCACAGCAAGAAGGTCCCGGGTTCGATCCCCAGTTGGGGCGGTCTGGGTCCTTTCTGTGTGGAGTCTGCATGTCCTCCC
>JAOTRJ010000030.1:4295757-4305998 GCA_028564905.1 Leptodoras praelongus | reverse complement strand
GCCCAACAGGGGCAGCTTGGTGGTGCTGGGGCTTGAACCCCCAACCTTCTATTCAGTAGCCCAACACCTTAACCACTCCTTTTTTCACCAATATTTGTTTGGCGATATCAGATAATTAGACTTCACCAATCCACAATCCAAAAATTATGAACTTTTTATGGCAAGTTGGCCTCTTAGCGGCGCATTATTGTATTCACTTCACTTGTGGAGTAGCGGCACCTAGTGAATAATGCTCAAAGCAAATATCTAGCACTTCACTAGCCAATGTCTTGTGTCTTAAACCTTTTTAAATTCAACACCATGCATCACTACCATATGCTTTAGCACAACAGATATTATGAAATGTGGATTGGTGAAGTTTAAGTATATGATATTATCATCCAAAATATGCTGGGGTTAAAGAAGAAGAAGAAGAAGAAGAAAAATAAGCTACAGAAAGTTACAGCTTAACTTTTCATTGTTACAGAGAACTGACACTGGAGGCTCCTTTTATAAATGCTAAATAAAAGTCTTCAGCGAAACCCGACCAGTCCAGGTTACAGGACCAGTGACAGTGAGAAGGATGCTCAGGTACCAGCAGTCATTCTAGGTGAGACGCCAAATCCTGCACCCTTGGTATAGTCTATGCAATTTTGTCTCCCTATATCTTCTATTGTACCCGTGTCTAGAAATTGTAAAATTTCTTTGGCCACTTTGGTTGCATGACAGAAGAGGATTGGATGTGTGAGTGGGTGAATATATGTGAACATGGTGATAGACTGGGATCTCATCCAGGGTGAACCCCTGCATCACTGCCAGTGTTCCCAGCCCTGGATTCCCTGTGAGCCTGAACAGGATAAATTGGTTACTGAAAGTAAGAGGGAGTTAGATGATGATGAAGATGATGATGATGATGATGTTGATGTTGATGATTATTATTATTATTATTATTACTGGTGGTGGTGTATAGAATACTGTGGCTCCTCAACAGGAGATTTGTGAAGAGCTTGCGTGCTGATAGGGATTAGGGAGAGTGAGAGAGAGAGAAAAAGAGAGAGAGAGGGAGGGAGGGAGAGAGAGAGAGAGAGATAGACAACAGGGGAAAAGAGGCAGAGTAGTAGTCGGACTGTGGATCATGGCTCCTCTCGGGCTGAAAGCGATTGTCGGAGAAAGTAAGTCTTCAGCACAGATGGTCTGAAATCAGTCCAGGTTTATTTAATTTCAGTTTAGTGAAATTCTATTGAACTTTATTGTGTTTATTTAGGAAACTGTAGTGGATTTGGAGTCGCCTAGTGCTCTGTGCGCTTCTGCGCCAACAAATGATGAAATCTGAAATAGCAGGACAGACTGTCCTAAAGCAACACGCACTGAGCTCATACTGTATAGATGATTAGACTGTATGTACACTTCATATGGCAGTAATGGAGACAGAAATGGCATATTTGTATTAGGTGCGAAATGAAATGATAGATGATAAAGTGAATCAGTGCGCGTTACGCATTACGCACAGACACTGGTGTATTAACCTCACTGAGCGTAAAGCTTTAGTTTATTGTGCTTTTTATGATGAAGGCTTTTCTTGCTGTCAGTTTTGCGTTTTGCTTTCCCAGCTGGTAAAGCGGATGCAGACTCGCACTAATCCGTGTGCGCTGTTGCCAGATTGATAACTTCTTTACATCCAATTTTATTTCACACACGGGACTTGGGGGCAGATAATGCCAAATGATCGTGATATTTGTATGTTTTACAGCATGATATTCCATTTTCCACAGACTGTTTTAATCATTTAGAAAACATTCATTTTTTTGGAGGTTTGTTTAGGTGCTCCAATCTGGCAACTCTGTGCCTGGGATTAAGCTCGTCTGCGTTTTATTAGTGAGTACAAACCCTGGGCAGTGCAGCTGGAATAAGAAATAAGTGTTTGGGCTGGGCTCTGATTACAATGGCATTTACATGCACTGTGCAATATTACATTCCTATAAAACCCAGGAGACAACATGATGTGGTGCAAAGAATTCTTGTCTACAGTCTAAGAAATAGGAGTATCTTTTATTAACACGTCCTCCTTATTGCATTCAAGCTAGCTTTATATTTGATAGGTGTAGGTGTAAGATAGTCATACACTGAAAACCAATACAAAAATAATAGTAGTACTCTCCCAGGCACAAGGAGATTTATTTACAGTTTATTATCCCTCTTATCTGGAAACAAAAATTCATGGCACTTTTTTGCCATGGGTAATTCCTTTTAAAATAATATATATTATTCAAAATAATAATCCACCTTGTTTGTTCTTCCCTGATGTCAGGACTGTGTTCTCCTGCTTACTTCATTTTGCAAAGGCGATTAGACACGGGACCGGCTGCTCGGGAGCGCGCAGTAAAAGGCGAGGACGCGCTGCGCGCTCCACTAGCTAGTCTCTGGACCTGTGCGGCTTTTATAATATTAAAGCTTTTTCTTATACTCCTGACTTGTTTGGCAGCTTTAGCAAGCTTTTCGAACACAGTGGCTTTGTTCTGTGATAAAATATTAAAAAAATGAAAACAAAACGCTGTTTTCTGAAGCCTATATCTTGTCAAGACAGCAGAAGTCCCTACAATGTATTTATCAGGGGTTTGCAGCATCATAAATGCATGTAATAACGTGTGGAGTGTCATTTACACCTAGCCCTTGTTTCATTTTCATTTTTCAGCGTTCAATCTAAGAATAGTTAGGATGTGTTTGCTAGACTATTCAAAATGTGCTAACCCATCTTACAGAGCAATGCATCTGTTTTATTGCAAGGTTTAGCACAGAACTAACAAATGTGGTAAACTAGCACACGTTCTAACAGGTAGATTTTGGGTATCATGGTTTCAATATTTACATTTATGGCATTTATCAGACACCCTTATCCAGAGTGTCTTATATTGATCTCATTTACGTACCTGAGGGTTAAGGGCCTTGCTCAGGGGCCCAACAGTGGCAGCTTGGCTGCTGTGGGATTTGAACTTACGACCAGTCAGTCAGTAGACCAATGTCTTAACCACTGAGCTATACTGCCCTGTGATCCTGTTAGTCAAAACCATTGAAAAAAAGTAAAAAAAAATTCTTCTTCCCATCATCTTCATGAAATTCAGATGACGCACCTTCCTGTCGAACATGTGTCTTGTCAGATCTTGCTAATATTTCACAGGGGTGAATGTAACAGGGTTTGGTGATTTGTTATGGAACATGTTTCATCACCTATAAATTAGTTTAAATGAAGTAACTGTATACAATAAGTCACTATGTAACACAAAACAATAACCATTACACTCATACAGCAAAGGTTAATATAGGAGACTGAGAGACATGAGGAAAAAGCCTCATAAAAGCTTTTTGTATAAATTCCAATAATATGAATTTTTCTCCAACATTTCAACACTGGAGCAATTCACTGAAAGGTAGTGTGGTAACTAACGAAACACATGGGTATAATGTTGTTTTAGTGGTGGATAATTTTCCAATAACAGCAACTGAATCTACTGTTATAGAAAATGAACCAGCAGCTTCTGACCAATCAGATTCCAGCATTCAAAATGACTGGTATGCGTTTTTTTAATGGCTGATTATTTCCTTTTTAGTGTCTTGTCAAAAACCAATAAGACCGTGTTGGGTTCAGAAAGAATTACAACATTTTCATAATCTGAGCTCCTCAGGCAATATTTAAATAGTTTTCAGTCCCCAAAGACAAATAATGACCCCATTAGACATTTCTGGCTGGAATCATTTGTTCTCCAGCACTTGAGTTAAGATAAAATGGAGAGATATTGTTTTATTACATATATTGCGACTCTGTGTGATTTAACTAATCACACAGTTATTTTGTTCATCTGTTACTTACTTTTTCCTAATTGCACTGATTGCACACTGGATCATAATGAGAAACTATGCCCCCATGAAGGCTTGTTCAGCCGGAATGTGTAGGCTGAAGTTTAAAATGTAATAGCTCATCTTAAATAAGGACTGTATATAAATTAAATGAGTCATTTAGCTCTTGATATATATATATATATTCTACCCATAGAGCACCAGTGGAAATATTTATTTACACTTAAAAGCAGCAGTTCATTGCAGCACTTTCTTTCGTGCATGTGCATGAAGGTTGTTTGTATAGCAGCAATAAAATGGTTTCTAGAATTAATCAGTATATTTAACATTGTGGCAGAAATGGAAAGAGGAAAAGAGGAGAAAGAGGAAAAAGAGAGAGAGAGGGAGAGAGAGAACAGAAATAACAGACAGCTCTGCAAGAGGATTGGAAAGAGATTAGGGCAGTGATTGTTGTGTCTCTCACACTGAACTAGATCAGAGTTTTTCTTTAAATGGTGTGATCTATTTGAAGCATTGCAGTGACATAAGTGCAATGGAAATGATAGAAACCTAAATCAAATATTTCCTGTCTTTGCTATCCTTCTTCCCTCCCTAATAACCCATAATAATAATAACAATAACAATAATAATAATAATAATATCTGAATCCATAATATCAATATCCGAATCTCAGCACAAATGCTTTCATAGCAACTTTCAAATGCCCTACAATGCAATGTACCATCCTGGACCGTGTTTCAAACATGCTATTCTAGTCCGTATTATTTTCCTGTAAATGGAAAATGAATAAATGTATTAAACAAAGAACTCAATATCGAATCCTAATATTGAAACTAGTGCGAGTCACACACATCGGCATGTGTATGTTTATGAATGAGTAGCTGTATATGAATATAAAGATGGACGGTGTACTCTGTGCATCTGTGGATTGTTTCTAAGTAGAGTCCTCCAATAAAGTCCACAGTTGTTTAGTGGAGGTTTGTGCTCTGGGTGTGGTTTGATGATGTGACATCTTGCAATGTGCATCTCTGATAACCGATAATCAACATCATTTCGCAAAGTGCATCTAATAAGCGTGCTTATAATATATAATGATAATAATGATACAGTGGACTCCAGAATTATTGACACTTTTTCGGAAAGTGAGCAAAAAGGAATACACAAAATGGATAGCACAGGCAGTTAGAGACATTTGTATGGCAGCTTCCTGGCAGATGCAGACAGGTATAGGGCTACAGTATGCTACTGTGCGTCATTGTATACAGTACCTTTTTGTCACTATGCCTGACCGAAAAACTCTTTGATTATATTGGCTCATTTATTTTGTAATGGTATTTCTTAAATTTAACACAACTGCATATTAGCCTCCTGTAATTTCCCTTATTCTTTCTTAAACAGTCTTAAACACATTTAATGTAGAACAGCAGACGAAATTTCACCTTTAAGTCATTATGTACAAGCATTCACAGAATTCACAGTCACGCTTCAGACTCTGTTCTGCCTCACAGCTGGCATGTCAGTCATGTGACTTCACACACTGCAAGTGTGAACCTGACTGTGTGTGTGTGTGTGTGTGTCAATATGTGCAAGTGTGAGACGCTTAACACACCCGCTGATATATTTAGAGTGTGGCTGATGTGTCTCGTCATCACCCGGCTTTCCGATTTACAGCAGAGCTGAAAGAAAATCAAATACGAACCATGCTCTTCAGAGCGAATCAAACTTAATAAGGTTTGAACATAGCTGTAGAGTTGAGTGCAAAAGTTTTGCATACACTTAAATTAAGAAGACTTCATTTTCAAGACTTCAAGATTTCATTTATAGCAATGTTCAGTTTTATAGATGTGCCTTTATGTTATAATAATGATGTATTATAACAAATAAAAATGTTAAGGCATTAATAGGCAAGAAAACAACAAATCGTTTCTAAAATTGGCATTCACGACCCTCGTCTCAATCCTCTTTTATATCCTGTTTACAGTGTTTATCCTATCAGCAGTCAACACAAAACTTCCTTACAGAACATGTTATGTCCATTTCACTGCATTTAGATTGTTATTTCTTTACAGGATGCCATTTTCTACCATTTTTAAATGAATAGACAAATTATAAAATTGTTTTTTATACAATTTAAAACTGTAAAAACTGTATCTCTTTAATTAATGTACCACCATTGTTTAATAGCCAGAACTGTGCTTTCCTCTTGCAGAGATTATGAACGATGTCATCAAGAAGGTGAAAACTAAAGGAGAATGGAAGGTAATGGAAGGTTTCTCCTCAAGTGCTGATGGGAAAAGTTCATTTACATGCTTTTGTACACGTACAAACACCTCGTGTAATTCATTTGCAGTGAATTTGTTCTGTACTGAGTGAGTTTTCTGTATAATAATGAACTATGTGTGGCAAACCTTTGGCTCAGGTGCTGGTGGTAGACAAACTGAGCATGAGAATGGTGTCATCCTGCTGCAAAATGACAGATATTATGTCTGAAGGAATCACAAGTAAGTTCAAACAAGTACACGTACTGTAAAGTCTTTTACAGACACTTAATCTTGGACTAGGAGTAGAGCCTTATATTTCACAATTCATTAAGTAAAGACAAAAACATTTGTGTGCTGTTATTGTAAAATATTCAACAACGAAGTGGTGTCATGCAACTCAAAGCAGAGCCCCTGTTTCATCCGCAAATCTGAGTCGCTATATTCCAGTAGCATCCTGATTTTTTTTTAATTCCTCTTATACCACAGAAACTTGCCAAAGCTTGCCATATGTTTTTTTTGTGCTTATGTGCTTTTTACAAAATGGCCTCCAGTAGGCTACTAGTGTACATGTTTCTGACTAAACTGTCAGAAACAGACTGGCATGAGGGCCTGACATCCTCTAGTAGGACCTATACTCACATCTGGGTACCGTGCAGCTCGATTGGCATTTACCAGAGAACACAAGAATTGGCAGATCCACCACTGGCGCCCTGTTCTCTTCACAGATGTGAAAGACTCTGGAGACGCCATGGTGAATGTTATGCTGCCTGCAACATCATCTAGTTTGGCTGGTTTGGCAGTGGGTCAGTGATGGTCTGGGAGACATATCCATATTCTGACACAAACCTCCACATGATGGCCAACAGTACTCTGACTGCTGTTAGGTACTGAGATGAAATTCTCAGAGGCATTGTCAGACCTTATGCTAGTGCATTGAGTCCTGGCTTGTTCCTGGTGCCTGGCCTTATGTGGCCAGAGTGTGTAGGCAGTTTCTGGATGATGAGGGCATTAATGCCACTGAATGGCCCTCATGTTCCCCAATGAGAACCTCGGGACATTATGTATCAGTGTATTCAACACGGCCAAATAGTGTCACAGACTGCCCTGATCCAGGTCTGGGAGGAGATTCTCCAGGACATAATTCGCCATCCCAACAGCAGCATGCCCAGACATATTTGGGACGCACAGCTGTGATAAAATTCATACAAATTGGATGAATTTCGATTTTTGGTGATTTTAATCCCAGCCCTCAGTGGGTTGCTTTTTGGTTAACATTGACCATTGTTATTTTGTTCTCAACGAATTACACAATTTATATCAGGAAAGGTTTTCAACTTGAATTTTTTGTTCATCGAGATCCATTGTGTGCTCTTTAAATGTTTTTAGCAGTATATTAACCTTAGATTATGCACCATACAAGTCTATAAACACTACATATAATAAAGTATTAGAAGAGAGCATTAAAATAAGCCTGTGTTCTGTCAGAGCTGCACCATCATGTGACACATCAGATTTAAGCAACGGCACTGTGGTATAAATACATTTAAACACAACTGTATCGGTTGATAATGGCAAAAAAACACATTTTGTTCAAATTTTGAATCATACTGATAATTTGTCCCTCTGTCCCTGGTGCCTTGGTCCACATACACATAAAATACAAGTATTTGTTCTCTACAAAGAAAATAAGACAGAATAAAGACATAGACACCGGAACACACACTTGCAGTATTTCTGGCACACTAATTTACACCCTGTTCCCAGTTGTGATATTAAGTATATTTTTGCTCTTCTTCTCCTTCTGCTGCAGTTGTTGAGGACATCACTAAACGGCGTGAACCCCTTCCAACTATGGAGGCCATTTATCTTTTAACACCCTGTGATGAGGTTATGATCCATTTTGTTGTGTTTAATGAGTTTGTCATAAAAAGGGAGTGAAATGTACCAGCATTTAATTTATGACTCACTTCTCAGAACAAAGCAGCTACCAATTAATGGTGCTGTTATATAATAATGGGTGGAAATAGGAGATGATGTATGTAGTAAAATTAGATTTTATTACAATGTATATAGTGATGGGTGACAAATGAAAGGAATGTATGGGTTAAAGAGGAGGACGAAGATGTAAAGCACACTGACTGTAGTTTTCAGTGCCGGTTACAGTGTAAAATAGTTGCATCTCTAGTGTCATAATTCCCAGTAAGTGTCTGGTTGTGATAATGTCTGTGGTCGGTGTTTGTTTTACAGTCTGTGGAGGGACTCATTAATGATTTCAGAGATCCCCGGGGCCCATCATATAAAGGAGCTCACGTCTTCTTCACAGATGGTGAGTCTCTTAAAGGATTGATATGTTGAAAGCAAGAGAGCAAGAAAGAAAAAAAGAAAGAAAGAAAGAAAGAAAGAAAGGAAAAAGAAAAAATGGAAAAAGACGGGCATAATTATAAAAGAAAGAAAGAAAGAAAGAAAGAAAGAACAAATGGAGTTTAATGGAAGGTTGAAAGGGAAGCATGGAAAAAGAAAGAATGAAGGAAAGAAGGAAAAGATAGATAGAATTAGAAAGAAAGACAAAAAGAAAAAAAGAAAGTATGAACAAATGGAGTTTAATGGAAGGTTGAAAGGGATGCATGGAAAAAGAAAGAAAAAAGAAAGAAAAAAAGAAAGCTGGAATAGATAGAATTAGAAAGAAAGAAGAAGGAAGGAAGGAGTGAAGGACAGAAGAACGGAAGAAGGAAGGAACAAATAGAAAGTTTTAATGGAAGATTGAAAATGATGCATAGAAAAAGAAAGAAAGAAACGAAAGGAAGGAAGGAAGGAAGATGGAAAAAGACAGATGGAATTAGAAAATAAAGAAGGAAGGAAGGAAAGAAGGAATGGAAAAGTTTAATGTAAGTAATGCATGGAAAAAGAAAGAAAGAAAGGTGGAAAAGACAGGTAGAATTAGGAAAGAAAGACAGAAAGAAAGAAAGAAAGAAAACAGTAGGAAGGAAGGAAGGAAGGAAGGAAGGAAGGACGTGTACAGAACGTGTTCCAGAGAACACCACGATGGTGGATGTTTTGAATTTTCTCCATCTTTAATCGGACATGCTTGTGTTCTTGTGTTTTCCAGCGGTCCCAGACTCGTTGTTCAGCCTCCTCACCAAATCCCGAGCAGCCAAAGTGATAAAGACTCTGACGGAGATAAACGTCGCCTTCCTGCCCTATGAGTCACAGGTTAGCGGATGGAGGAGCTCTGACCTCATGATGGAATAGTCCAGATGGCTCTTCCTCAATCCTCTGCTGTCATTCTCTGTAATAACTCCTGCGACTAGCTGCAATGACCAGCCCTAACGCCGCCCTAATCCTGCCTCCCATTGGTTACCATCGTCCCGTCTAACCTGCCAGTGACAGACAGTCGGGCTGTGGGACAGATTGTGGTCATGTGACCTCGGACAGGGCACTGTACTGTATTATAAGAGTGAGAGAGAGAATGAGGGTCAGATCCACACAGAGGGGGGTTTACTGACCAGGTGTTAATCTACTACTGCATTAGAGGATTAGGTTTTACTAGTCCAAATCAGATGACCCTGAAGTGCAATAATGTGGAATCCTAATGATATTTTAAAAACAACAATATTTTTAAGTCTTTCTCTATTTAACTATTTACAGACAAATTTCATGTAGGTTGTGTAGATCCATGGCTTTTCTGTGTGGTTCTCTAGGTGTTTTCTGTGGACAGAGTCAATGCCTTTCAGGACCTTTACAGCCCCTTTAAAGCAGATGTAAAAAACCAGATGTTGGAACGCTTGGCTGAGCAGATCGCCACCCTCTGTGCCACCCTGAAAGAATATCCATCTGTCAGATACAGAGGGTGAGAACACACACACACACACACACACACACACACACAAACTCATTTGTTTGATCATATCTGTGAGGACCATGCACTCATATAATTAACTAACTAACTAATCCAATGCTACACCTAAATCTGAGCCTAATCCTAGGATTGTAAGACATTTGTGCTCGTTTTCCTACCGGTACGTTCAACAACACTAATAATGTATTCTACTCTATTTCAGTCATGCTAATCCACCATAGGGCTCATACACACACACATTCACACACTAAGGGCCAATTTTCCCATCACCAATTCACCTACCTGCATGTCTT
>JAOTRJ010000030.1:4267428-4278209 GCA_028564905.1 Leptodoras praelongus | reverse complement strand
CTTTAGAGACGCCAATCAACCTAATGTGCATGTCTTTGGACTGTGGGAGGAAACCGGAGTATCCGGAGTAAACCCACGCGGCCACGTGGAGGACATGCAGACTCCACACAGAAAGAACCCAGACTGCCCCACCTGGGGATCAAACCCGGGACCTTCTTGCTGTGAGGCGACAGTGCTACCCAACGAGCCACCACGTCACCCTGTGATTTGTTTATATTTAACAAATGGAGTAAGTTCGATTTTTTCTTCTTTTTCCTTTTATCTGTAAATTAAAGGTTCAAGTGAATTAATAGATTACAGATCTTGGTTTTTATTGGGTTTTTAGAAAGAGTCCCAACTTTTCTGGAAATGGGGTTTGCGTTATACAGCTAAGTTTAAACGAAAAAGATTTAGTTTAATGTCTGCTGAAAGTAATAAGTCACACTGTCACAGGCTGGCTTCACATTTACATTAATGGCATTTGCCAGACACCCTTATCCAGAGTGACTTACATTGATTGTATTTATACAACTGAGCAGTTGAGGGTTAAGGGCCTTGCTCAAGTTGCTCAACAGTAGAAGCTTAGTGGTGGTGGGGCTTGAACCCCTGACCTTCTAATCAATAACCAACACCTTAACCATTGAGCCACCCCTGCTTCACATATCTCAGAAAAAGCTTGCTTTGTTGCTTTTGCCCTCCCCAGCTGGTAGCTGCTGTGTGACTGCGGAGAGCTGACTTGTGGGTGTGAAATGTGTAGGTGACCACACTGGTATCTAACAAAGGGAAAAAAATGAACATAACACGTTCTCCTCATGATGATGAGTACCAACAGGAGGAATTCATGACACACTTATTCATACCTGGGGTCAGTTTAGCTACGCTATATGGTCAAAAGTATGTGGACATCCGATCATCACACCCGTATGTGATCCTACTGCAAACTGTTGCCACAAATTTGGAAGCACATAAATGTATAGGATGTCGTTATATGCTGTAGCTTTAAGATTTCCCTTCACCGGAACTAAAAGGACCTGTGTAAAGGTATTGTCGTAAAGGTATAGGAATATTTGCAAGTGCAAGCAACCACTGGAGTTGTGCAGGTCAGAGGACACCTGATATTACTCACATTGTGAGCAGTATTCAGCCACACTAATAGCCACATTAATGCTGAAGTCTGAAAGGATGAAGTGGCTGCACTTTATGTGGTTATGCGATTAAAACTCTCTGGAGCTGTGAGATAGAAGTGCTACGTACTTCAGTTCATTTCTATAAGGGAATTCTTTAATAACATCAACTAGAGCTACAGTGTACTGTCATCACAGCTCCAGAATCTCAATCTAGAGCTTTACAACAAAACTGAACTGAAACTGTAACCTCACGGATCAGAAGTTTTGCGTACGTTCGAGACAAATTTCCCACACTGTCGTCATGGGCGATTTTGACATGTGACACAAAAGTGGGTGAATAAGAGCCTCTAACAAGCAGCACTACAGCTCTGTGCTGTGTTCTAATCAGGGAAATGGCATCTCGAGAGCTTGTCGTTTGGGTTCAGCACTACACTTGGCACTGATGAAACTCACAGCAATCAAAGAGCAGATTAATTGTAATGCTAATCTTTTTTTTTTCTTAACATCCAGCACCTTAAACATGAAGCTTGAAGTTGTTTGTGTAAAAAAAAGGGGGTTCCTCCATTCACATTGTTTTTTTCTTCTTCAACTTTGTAATAATAACAAAATAAATAAAAACTAAGTATAATAATAATAATAATAATAATAATAATGATTATTATTATTTAAAAAATATAATAATAATAATAATAATAATAATAATAATAATAATAATTTTATATATTATTATTATAGATTATTATTATAGAAGATTATGTGGCTGGTTCTTTTTTCTTTAATAATTAAGACAAAAATGTCATTATGATCATATGGCAAAAACCAACAACAAAAAAGGGGGTTCCTCCATTCACATTTTCTTCTTCAACTTTGCAATAATAACAAATATTTTTTTTTAATTATTATTCATGAATGAATGAATGAATGAATGAATGAATAAGAATAATAATAACAATAATAAAAATAATTATTATTATTATTTTAAAAATAAAATAAAATAATAATAATATTATTATTATTATTATTATTATCTTATTTTTTGTTTGTTTTATTTTTATTTCTTTTCTTTTATATATTATTTTTATTATTATAGATTATTATTATAGAAGTCCAAAACTTAACATTTGGATTATGTGGCTGGTTCTTTTTTCTTTAATAATTAAGACAAAAATGTCATTAAGGTCATATGACAAAAACCAACAACAAAAACCAAAACCCACTATATTTCAAGCATTTTCACAAACAGGACATTTCACGGCTTTGTGCCTTGTGAAGATTCCATACTTTTTGCTGTTTAATTAATAAAAATTGGAATCATTGGCAAATTGCTGTGGCATATGAGGAATAAAATACTTTGCAACTTCAGTGTGGTAACATCACACCACCAATACTCATTTCCATAACATACATAATTATTTCCCCTTACTTATTGTTCTACACATTTTATTACATTTATGCATTCTATGGAGCACACAAGTCAGTTCTGAGACTCAGAGAAAGCAAAACTAATCAGTCCCAGACATCAGAATATACTAATCTATATTTTTCCCCCAGGGACAACTGGTATAAATATGATAAATATTATTATAGAACCCCTCTAGCTATCCTCTCTATGTTTCAAAGATATAAAAAAGAGATCAATATAAGGTTCCATTTTTGGCACAGATGCCTTAAGGTGGATTATTTGGGATTTTTTTTTCAGAACCACGCGCTAGAGCACCGCCAATGATCTTAAAAAAAACACAGAATAATGCACTGAAGTACCAGAAAAACTGGAGCCTATGCAATATACATAGCAATGCTACCTAAGCATGTCATTGGTTGCATCCCCAGTGTGTATATAGCAATAGACATCTATGTAGACATCTATGGAAACTTCTAGACCTGTTTCTGTCATGAGAATGGCAAGTTATCACGAATTTGAGATTTTCAAAACGGTTTAAAAGTTGGAACTAGTCGGGATGGGTCATAGCATTTTGTTGAGGAGCCACTAATGGGTGGGAATGGGCGTTGACTAAAATAGGGAGAAAAAAAAAAAAAGACTCTGGGTGAACATGACAAACATCAGCATGAGGACTATGCAATGTTCCATCCAAGATCCTGTGGGGGAACTACCAAGTATTAACTGGTATACCAGTTTTTCTGGTACTTCAGTTTATGGAGAAATAAGGCTGGGGCTGATTTCCTTTTAGCCCATGCTGTAGCCCATGCAGCCTTTGGGCTGATATTTATCATCCCGCTTCTTTGACACATCCATAGGTTATCACAGCAGTCCCGGGTTTACTAAACATGAATGAGGTGGATTGTTTACTCTGTCTTCCTTTATTTTCTAACCAAAATGCCTTTTGATGAGAAACTAAAAGTAGATAAGCCTAAGCATTAACTGCTAAGTTTTTGTCCAATCAAAGTACAAATTGCACAAAAGGACAGATAACAGAACTGTAAGTGGTTTTTGTTTCGAATGAACAGTCGCTACAGCGTGTCTGTTTACCGTATCTGGCATTAGGAGAAACATGAACATGAACTCAGTAGAGCGGTAAGGACTTTAGCATCTGTGCTATCTGTTTTTATGTGCTTGTGGAATTGTGCGCTCCTCATGATTCTTATAAGGCCATCAGTGATCTCTCGCAATCCAGGCTCGTAATTCAATGCTCGGCCCTAACAGTTTCACCGTCTAGCTACTGATAGTTATTACATTTTAGCCTCCCATTTAATATCGCTACCCTCATATGAAATAAAGTGGATTTTCATCAAAAAGAAAACAAACACCAAAAAAAAAGGATCTTAAAGAGACAGCAATAAGCATTACACTGCAGGCAGAAGAGTATTACTTCCAGAGGTCAAAGAGGTAAAGTTAATACTAAAGCACTTAAAAGCCCATAGCACAAATGATCTGTAGGCTATTAATCGCATGACTAATTGGCTAACAGGCAGTTATACGAGCAATGCTGTTCCACTGACCCGCAGCTTAAGTGTCCACCAGAAAATTGCTTTTTAAGAGGACCTTAATGTCTCACAGTGCAGTTCCCGGCTGAGCGTGGCCGTCTGATGGTTGGTTAAACAGACACTCTCATCTCATTACTGCTGTCTTACAGTTTAGGAGTTAAATCTGCCTCGGCTTTCAGTTAACACATATTGTGCTTACAAAAACATCTTCCTCTCAGGGATGACATTTTTTTAAATGTTAAATTCACCCATCACTTTTTTGCACCCCTACAAAAGCCTATTTTTACACATAGAGTCGAGAACGCAAGCCTTGCTGCCGATACACACCTGTATAGTTGCGATGCGTGGGAGAGGCTGTCTAGTGTTGGCGCCACCTTCCACAGCGATGCCCAGTGTATTAGCACTCTTGGACACCCGTACCAACGAAGGTCCAGACGGTCCCGACTACAACACACAGACAGGAAGAGACAACGGAAACAGATGTGAATACACAATAGAATGAAGTTGAATATCCCATGATCTACCTACCCTGGCTTTGATCATCAGCATGTCCTCAGGAGCCTTGTCAGAGCTATTACAGCTGCTTGATAGAGCTATTACAGCAGATTGCTTTAATTGTTTTTTTTTTTTAATCAGGAGCAGAGTGATGGGGTTAAGCTCAGGAGAAACATGCTCCATCTCTTCAAACCAAATTTGTTCTCCACTGTACTAATTGCAACACACCTGACACTTTCTCATGCTTTTTTATTTAATAGGTCCTAAAATACAGGTTCCAGACTTATGTTTTTGGAAAGGAGTCATAGCTGATTGGTTCTGAGTAATTTTATTTATAGAATGAGAGTCCAATCATAACTTCCTAACAAGGTTCTTGTTCTTATTTCCCACATTTTCATCATAATCAGATCTCTTTTTAAATGATGTGAATTACATTTACATTTACGGCATTTGGCAGACACCCTTATCCAGAGTGACTTACATTTATCTTATTTATACAGCTGAGCAGTTGAGGGTTAAGGGCCTTGCTTAGGGGCCCAACGGTGGCAGCTTGGTGGTGCTGGGGCTTGAACCCCCAACCTTCTATTCAGTACCCCAACACCTTAACAACTGTTCCACCCCTGCCCCAATTTCATGCCAACCAGATGTCTTTGTTGACTTATTAATGCGGACTAAAATTTTAAACCCTAAAACCTATCCTCAATGGGTCCTTCCAAAAAAAATGTCCAAATTATTCATTTTTAAACTTTCCACATTTTCTGTCTAGGGTTGACTTTCTTTCCAGTTTTCCAATAAAATGTCATGAAATGTAACACAGAGCCTGGGTTAGTACAGAAGATAAGGGGACGTCTTTAACAACAAGACGTAAAACCTTGGTGTCTTGAGTTTATATTAATTTGACAACATGTTTTTGCCAGAAATTTCTTTTTTTCTCAATTTCGCAGGTATGGAATGCCTTGAAAGTATGTTATTTAAAGACAGTCATTTTGCAGAATGCTGCTAACCAATCAAGGCTGGTTGGCTGATCATACAAAGAAATAATGTTGGACACTTCTTCTAAATTTAATTTGTGTTGGTGTTTTAACAATAGATTTAGCTTTACAGAAATCTGGATGTAGATTTATTTATAATTAAATCCATAATGAGCGAGCCAGAAGGATCAGCAGCAAGGAAAAAAATGAAGAAATCTTGAGAGGAACCCAACTCTGGGTGCTAACAAAGTCTGCAGAAAAACAGATGGACTACAGTCTCTATCAGTAAAACTATAAGTGGGCCTGTATAGTCAGTGGAGCTGATCAAATGGACAAAGAGTGAAGATACAAGGAGGTGGTTTTAATGTTATAGCTGATCAGTGTATAATGTAAATAGTGGACAGTCTATGATTCCAGCAGAAGGTCTTAGGTACAAATCTGTAATATCTGTGTGTGGTTTTGGTAGATGAACTGTTTTGTTATCCTATGGCATTATTATGCATCATAGTAGTCATGGTCTCGGGGTGTCTACCCCTTGATTGGAAGGTCCTGGGTTCAATTCCCGTGACTGACAGGACTTGGCTGAAGTGCCCTTGAGCAAGGCACCTAACCCCCATTGGTTCCCCGGGCGCTGTGGATAGGGCTGCCCACCGCTCCAGGCATGTGTGTTCACAGCCCCATAGTGTGTGTTCACTAGTGTGTCTCACTGCACGGATGGGTTAAATGCGGAAGTTCAATTTCACAGTGTGCAAGCACAGTGACAAAACTAATTAATAGTTAGTTAGAAAAAATTAATTAATAGTAAAGATCCACATGTTTTTATGGTCTCCACTATCACTGCTCCATTCATCCATCTCCTAACTACAAATAGTTCTTGGGACAGTGAAAGACATCTATCAAGCAACACTGTTTTGGTCTATATCACTCACCCATGTTGAGCACTCCGATCCTCACCTGGTGACTGGGAACCTGTACTGCTCTCTCTGCCCCCTGAGGCTCTCCGGATGGATTCTGGGATACGGCTCTACCAGGCCGAGGGCTGCTGTCCTTACACAACCCCCCTGCATCTGCAATGTCCACACCACTGTCCTCACTCAGGGTCTGTCCACTGTCTGAGAGCTGAGATAGAGTAGCCCCTGACAACACACACACAGACACACCAGAGACACTCACAAGACATTTTTTTGCAAGCCTCATGTCTTTCAGCTATAGACCAAGTCAAGTCTCAAGTGTTATGGTTGTGTCATCAGTGGCTGCATGCATGTGTAACTTTACACATGATAATAAAGGAGAAGACAGTGTTAAAGACACAATGTTAAAGTGCCACAAAAATTATAGAGACTGAAAGGCAGTCCTAACGCTAGAGTCTTTTGAGGACGAGTCTCAAGTCAAGTCTCAAGTCAGCGTGGGTTCACCCTATGTGCGATTCCAGCTCAAGAGTCCTGATGTCTGATACACACATACACACACATTAGCACACAGAAATAACACAACACCTGTACCTGCAATGAAAGCTTACAAAAACACCTACAGCTTCAGATAAAATAAACGTGCTGACACGCATTACACTCCCACACATCAATGGATATAGACACAAATCCATAAACACACAAGTGTCAATGTCTGAAATATGAAGAGCATCATCTCAGCAGTTAAATAAGGAACAATATGGAGGCCAAAGTTGCCAAAGCACAATCTATATAATTAAAAAAAACAAAAAAACAACATCTGTAATACTTCGGAACATAACCTATAATAAAAGGTATTTGATAAGTTTGATCAGAAGCTTTCCAGTTCTCCTCTCACCTCGTGGTTGGATTCGGGTCTTCTCTTCCATGGTCTCCTGCTCAGGGTTGAGTCTGTGGCGGCAAGCCATGCTGGGGCTCATATCAGGTGCTGAAATCGTCACCTCAGGTTTTTCTGGGCTGCAAGGTGGCGGTGCAGGTATGCGCAATGAAGGCGAGAGGGATGGAGAGGAGCGAGCGGACCCGCTGGGGTTCGGAGTGGCAGCTCGCGATCGACTTGCAGATTCAGGATGGGGCGGCAACATGGCCGTCTGCTTGCTCATCATAAACTGGACAAGGTCTTTGGACGGTGGTGCAACTGAGCGTCCGGAGCGATGGAGAGAATGTGGAGAGCAGCGATGGAGGGAGCATGGAGTAGAAGAGCGATGAGAGACACAGGGGGAGGAGCTGTGGTGGACAGTGCATGGAGAAGTGTGAGCCGAGCAGGACGGGTGTATGTGTGGCTCGCTGTGGTTAAGAGCATGACTTTCCTGGTGCATCCTGCAGGGGGCTGTAAAGAGCAGGCTGGTCTGGCACAGTTTAGACATCGGGCGCTTGAGCTGGACCTTCGGACTTCCGTGTCCAGGGGGAGGTGGGGGTCTAAAATTAGGTGGAGACTCGATGCAAGTTTGCACTTCGTCCTGAAATGGTATAAGAATGTATGATATTCTTTTTCTGGAAGAACCAAAAAAATGAAATTAAAGGTCCTGTAAAACAGCACCACAGGGGTCTGTCTCATGCAGCAGGATTTACTGGGTGTAATTGGCAACTTGGGTGTAATTGTAACTTTAAGTTTGGGTTAACCGTTGCCATAGTAACATGGTCCTGCACATGGTTTGTTCTGGGGATAAAATTCAGGATTGCAGAAAGTAAAGTTGCTTAAATTTCCCATATTACTTTTTATATCAGAGATAAAATCTTGAATCTCGTTTTACCACCTTCTGGGTGCGATATTGCAAATTCCACTCACAGTTGCTGCTCAGACCGTTTCTCAATCTTAAAGTATTATTTTTATGTGGAATAAAAGATATTCCTCCTGATGCATCTTAGAATCTCAGTACATATCCACCTATTCACTTACATTGGCCAATAAAAGAAGCATCTACAGAACGGAACATAGCCGACATGACAAATGGGTGAGTGTTTGAAGGTGTTTAACACATAGAGATGTAAATATCAGGAAACAAAATCTGAATTTCTGATCTATTTTCTCATATTCATCTCAAACCCAAATGTCTTCAGTGTGTAGTAAATAATTTGGCCAAGACAGGAGACCAAACAGCACTTTTAAGCACTTTCTAATTAACATTAACATTTAAATTATTTGTACACTGTTTAATTCAGTACTTTGCTGTTGATCTACTTGATATTCTTGATTGCATTTTTGGCCTCTTTCGGATAAAACAGTGCCATTTGGTGGTATTTCTTTATTATTATTTTTTGGGGGGGGGATTTTTCTCCAATTGCCACCCATCAGTGCTTCCCCCCTTGTCACACGACGAACTGCCATTCAGGGAGGGTGAAGCCATCGCGTGCGTCCTCCAATACACATTACGCAAGCCGCCGCATCTTTTGGAACTGCTGCTCATGCAACTTTCGGGAGCGGTTAACGCACTCGGTGGAAAGCCCTCCCGCCCACCTCTTGTATGCATGAGCTCACAGACGCCCGTGATTGGACAGTGTCGCTCGGATTGACATGGGAGGAGAACGTATGCTGCCCCTCCTACCTTGAGAGCACGGCCAATCTTGCTCTCTGAGCTCCCGGCTACGGGCAGCTATAGTATCACCCGGATTCGAACTACCGATCTCCGGATGATAGGGTGAACGCGTTGTCGTTGCACCACTAGGGAGCCACTCGGGAGCCAAGTGACGCTGCATAGTATATTACTAAGGGATGAGTTAATATCATGTTCAGTGGTCAGCTGTTCGAGATGAATATTGTTGATTGGCTCATCCGCTTTGTTTTTTTATTGGGGCAAAAGAAAACTTTTTTTTGTTTTTCATAATTTCACATTTTCACAATTTTACATAAGCGAGATAGCGAGATACCTTCAAGGTTACTTCAAATGTTTGGTGCAATAAAGTCAATGGCTTTAATGCAAATGCTGTAGTTATTTGCTCTCATCCAACCCATTTGCTGTAATCCGTCCTCACTAACCATCACAACGGCTTCTGGGCAGGAGTCCACTTTGATATGGACTGCATTAAGTATGCTCAGGAGCATCGTTTTGAAGCGTAAAATGAGAAATGGGACACCCTACGGCCTTTCAGACCTCACAGACATGCGCAAATAAGTACCATAATGCTGCGCATGTGCCATTTGGTTCAGGGCATATGTGGAACCCAGTTTAAGCTCATAGATGCACCTTGGTTTATAACATCCTCTAAAACCTGGCCGGTGATTTTAGTGAAAACCCCCATTAAACTCCAAATTTGCTTCCACATCACTCTCCCAAGTCCCACTTTTTTACAGCTCCTGTTGTGCATTTCAGATGTGCAATTACTCACAATCTGTTGCAGCCTGACACTAGCCTGTCACACACCCCGACTCCTGACTGGTATATTAAATGGACAGTATAATTACAGGAGTAAATGTTAGACCACAGGGAAAGCATCCTGACATTTAAGAGGTTGATATTTCATTTGAAAATGTAAGCATGTTATGAAATTAACTCAAAGTGTGCTCCTGTCTGATATCTGTAATCCTGGTGTGCTTAAAATGTACAGTAGTTACAACTCTGAGTGCATAGCTGAAATGAAGTATCCTGAATGCAAGTGCAGGAAAGGAAACTGTTTTATTTTACTGTAAATGCTTCACATATTTAAAGCTTTTTTCCAAATTAGGAGACATTATGAGATGTGTCTTTGAACTGGAATTAGACAGTATGCCTTTGAGGTACTTCAAGGCAGCCGCACATATTAATAATGCCACAATTATGTTCTTTACGGCGAGGCAGAAACACAGGTACTAAATGCCTAATAGTTGCCTCAGCTGGATTTATAACACATGATGGCTTTCAGTGACAGCAAGCTTCTCTCTGTCTCTTTCTCTCTTTCTCTTTCACTCTCTCTTTCACACACTCTCTCTCTCTCTCGCTCTCTCTTATACTCACCAAAGCTATTTCCGGTAGAGAGTTTAAAGGCCCTGCATGTCCTGCCTCCACGTTTCCATCCATCCTGCACTCAATCTGCAAAAGCGCAAATCATTTGCGTCATCCTACAAACAAAATTCAGCCGTGCTGGTTCAACATCAGTCTCAAATCATTCAAATTACCTTTGCTCTCAAACCAATATTGAAAATCAGCTGCCTGACAAAAACACAGTGTACGCTTTGCATTGTGAGCGCATTCTGAACAGTCCGTTATAGGAAAATAATCAACGATGTGGCCCAGTATGAGCCAGTGCAGCAAGAATGAAGAGCTGTTAGTCTAATTATAGGGGTTAGACAATGAAACTGAAACACCTGTCATTTTAGTGTGGGA
>JAOTRJ010000030.1:1937624-1949498 GCA_028564905.1 Leptodoras praelongus | reverse complement strand
CAATGGAAATAGTCATGAAAATAAAGAAAACGCATTGAATGAGAAGGTGTGTCCAAACTTTTGGCCTGTACTGTATAAAAAAAGAGAAAATAAGTTCTAAAAAAAAACAAAAAACAAAAACACTACTAACATTTGTAAAAAGTTTACACGCATCCACAGATGAAAGTGTGAACTAAAAGAGGAGCTCAGCTTCTCAGTGCATCAGTTACACTTCAGTTACAGTAACACTGATAAACCACCAGCAATAATCATCATCATCATCATCATCATCATCAGGTTCATTTACAGGAGTCTGAATTAAAATGAATGAAGTAATTCTGTGTATTTAACTGAATTAAACACAGATGTTTAACAGAAGTCTATAAATGGAACATTAATCTATTAACGTAAACTAATTCATGAAAATTGTGGAGTATAACTACAGGAGTGTATGTGACCATGAATTCCAGTGAAATGGTGAGAATGAAGATCAGGAAAGCAGGCTACCACTTAACACACACACACACACACACACACACACACACACACACGTCCCAGCGAGTTTCCCCTGGAGGCCCCATGAGAGCCTGAATGCCCCACTGCCTCAACCAGAATCCCCCTCTTTCTCTCACTCTCCCTAATCCATCTCTTTCTCTCCTTTCTCCTCCGCCGCTAGAGGTGTTTCTCCCCCCCCCTCGACACCACCACCACCACCCCCGTCTCATTCCAAACCCTAAGGGGGGAAAAGCGGTGTTTCACATGTGGATCTTCTTACACGGACGGAGCGGCGCATTCAGTCCCGTGCAGTCCTCCACGTACACTACCAAACCCCCAGCGCTCCAGGACTCCCGAGTTCTTCTCAATAGAGCTCGCCAGAGCTTAGCATGGCATACTGCCGAATGCCTGAGCATAACACCCCACCATCCCAGCACACACACACACACAGGTGCCATGTTCAGCATACACAAGGAAATATATGTGAAAAAGTTTAAATGGACAAAGAAACTGACCTGATTTGAGTTTGCAATCAAAACTCTTCACACACACACACACACACACACACACACACATACACACACACACTTGCTCAACTCAGTCACTAACACAAATCACAGGGCCTTTGATCATCCAACAAAAAGCTACTTCAGCCCCCTCACTACTATCGCCCATGGTTACATAGCCACACACACACACACACACACACACACACACACACACACAATTCAATAGTGCCCCGTGCTTTTTTTGGTGTGTGGCATGGCATGCTGTGCTGGCCGTCTTTGAAAAGGGCTCGTCAGAGTTTCAGCAGATTCAAAGCAGCCTGTGTGTGTGTGTGTGTGTGTGTGTGTGTGTGTGTGTATGTGTACATCCTTTCTGCAGTCCATAAGAGATGAGAAGAGCTAAATAGGACCATAAAACACAGTCACAACTCTGTTCAAGGTCACACATTAAACCTCCAGCTGAACGACATTATAACAATCATCATCATCATCATCATCATCATCATCATCATCACCGTGATGCAATATCAAGACAATCCAATTTATCCCTTTTATCTTAAAGTTTTTTAATTACTACAAACTGACTGGAAGTCGCTGATTTTGTTGAAATTGTAATTAAAATCAGAAATTGCTCTCCCCCCCCTAGACTAAAAATAAACTAATTTAAGTGGTTCTTGTTTGTTTGATTTATTATTATTATAATAAATTTTTTAATATATTTATTCTTTAATTATTATATTATTAATAATTATTATTATTTTTTTTTTTAATGCAGCACTACTGGATTGCTTGGAAATTGTTCGCAAAACTATATATCATGATCTTGTAAAAAGCACCGTTATATGTTTTTTTTGGCATACACAGAAGTACCAGAAAAAGTGGTATAGCTAAGCATGCAAAATTCTATGCATTTGTACCAGTTTTTCTGGTACTCCAGTGCACTGCCTGACCGCAGAATATAAACACACGTCGATAACCACCTCATCACGTTACCACCCCCCCCTCCAAGTTTACACTTAGGTATTTGGAATAAAACTTACAAACAAACAAAAACAAACACCAGACAGAAAACACAGTAAACGTGTCGGATTTCAGCGACTGTTGCGAGCGTTCCGTCTGAAAGGAGGCGAAAATCTGTAATGCGGGTTAAAAAGTTCTGCGATTACACGGAGAGGATTTAAAATGACTTAACCCTGAGACCCCGGCGATTATAGATGAAAGACAGGGTGAGGTAATAGGGGGGGAAGAAATGGCTGAAATTGCTTTATAAATACATAAACAAGCAAACAAACACGCAAAGGCGTGGCAGCTAGTTGTTTTCTTTTCATATTGTTTTCATATTTAACCCAGCGGTGAGTTGGGAGTTTATGAGCAGTAATATAATAAAACGCTTTGAATTGACTTAAAACTAAGAAAGTTTAATCTAAAGACGTGAAGAAGATAAAGACTAATCTGCAGTTTACGTTTGGAGTAATATAAAGGGACTAGAGGGGTTTCCTGGGGTTGAGTATATGAATCAAATCAAACATGGCAGTGATTTATGGGTGCTTTATGCTTTATTCTGACACCAGGAACCCAGGAACCCAGGAACCGGTGCACTACAGGACGCAGTTCAGGACACAGAGTTATCCTCAACCATTTACGATACTGTAGTGTATCCAATAATCCACCAAGTCCAACAATATGATCCATTTCGGAATTCACAACACTTCCCGAAGCACAAAGTCTCCGAGACAATGCGTCATGAAAGCACGTCATGTGCGCGCATGTAAAGCTACGCAAGCGAGGCTGGAGCGCGTCCACAGGGAACCGCTTTTCACCAAGGCGAACACTTTCCCGGATACGTCGTGTAACCGCTGTCTTGTGAACCTGGTGGTGGTTTTGCACGCCTGTGTGGACTGTGCGAGATTGTGCATAGTGGCCGGGTTCCAATAACAGAGGGCACACAGCGAGCAGCCTCAGGAATGGCATTTAGGTCGGGGCTGGTATCAATTTCAACCACAACAATCAGGCAGCACAGTTCGCCGCGGGCTCCGGGCCGCTATTGAACACGTCCCCGTCCATTTCCCCCAGCACAGCGAAACCACAGCCACAATAATCCACCCCGACCCCCCCCAAACCCCAGCCTAAATGCCTGAACCCACTCACAGTTTATTTCATTTCATTACATTGGACAAGAAACTGTACAATATTCACATCTATTTTAATCCATATATTAAAAACATGACATTTTTATCCCTTTATGGTTACACGTTAACAGGATATAAACACTTATTCACTTATCCAGCAGCCTCTTCTAAAGGATAAGACAAAAACATAGCAAAATAACGAGAACCCAGAAAGCGTTCTGACCCTGGAGACTCCATCCATACGTTTTAACTAAACATCTCCTTCCTTCCGTCTACACGATCGACACTCCTACGTTTTTCTTTGTCGAATAAAAGCTTTTAGTCTGCGTTACTAGACGACGGGTATACGTAGAGTCCGGCATGCAGGTTTCTGAGACTGCTGTCCACGCTGGAAATCTCCACCTTCTGACCAATCGGACAGGAGGATTCCATAGCGCTGCGGCGCACGAAGAAACCCTGTGTGCTAAGCAAATGATGTGTGAACAGGATCTGATACAAACTACTTCCCTTCAAATAACAGGACCTCGCCAGAAATAAGAGGCTGTCCTTGAAGTTAGGAAACCACAAAAGTCAAGAGAAATGAACCGAGCCATCCAGCCCATCTTAATTTGATGAAACAGCCAGTAAAGCTCCACAGCGAGGCACGCTGGACCAGCTACGTGACTTAATAACCGCCATGCTGAATTTCACAACACTTGTAAAACGTTAGGCTTAGTGCGGTAATAAATGAGGCGTGCATGTTCAGCCTGGGGAAGGTGCAGTAAAAAAAAAAAAATTACAGTTTCACAAGGATACACGACTACATCATTCACACCCACAAGGCAGCGAGCGAGTGTATCCAACCCATGTAATAAAACCTCTCTCCCTGACCTCTCTCTCTAGATTTCTTCCTCATCCTGCCGACTACACCAAACACACCCTCCCTCCCCACACACACACACACCAATACCCTCTCTGTTTCCCCCAATTCCAACCCAATGCCCATCACCCAGCTGCCCCCGCCTTCTCGTCCACAAGGGAACGAGGAGGATTTCCTGGAATAACAAACTGTCCTGCCAGGAGAGGTGGGGGAATATTTGATCAAAGACAGCACAAGCCCCATGGGCCCTCGGCCACTTAGAGCAGCCATGGCCTCAGCCTGCACTTTCAGGACAGCTTTTAAACATAGCCGAGAGCTTTTCAAATAAGCCCAAGAGCTCCGCGCTCCGCTGAACTTAGCTCAACGCCATGCGGCTATGCTATCAGACAGCAGCTGCACAAGGGCTTTTCAGGGTCCTTGGCCTCCCACTGAAAATCACCCCCAACCCTTGTCCCTTGAGCAACCATTCCCTTTTTTATCTGGCCTTCTTTACCATACTCTAAACAGGAGAGACAACTTTTTAGATAAATTCATGCTATATTTGGAAGATTGGACTCCATGGATGCTAAAATTTTAATCAGTAGAAAGTTTCCCTTGAGGACATATGAAGTGTATACACCATTGTGGGCCACCTATATGGATACACCTATATGGATACACCATCGTGGGCCAGTTGAATGGCCACCAAGGTCTCCCGATCTGACCACCATAGACGTTGACCTTGCTGGCCATTCAACTGGCCCAGAATGACGTATCCATATAGGTGTATCCATACAGATGGCCCACGACGGTTTATCCATACAGATGGCCCATATAAGTGTATCCATATAGATGGCCCACGACGGTGTATCCATATAGGTGTATCCAAATAGATGGCCCATATAGGTGTATCCATATAGGTGTATCCATATAGATGGCCCATGACGGTTTATCCATACAGATGGCCCATGTAAGTGTATCCATATAGATGGCCCACGACGGTGTATCCATATAGGTGTATCCAAATAGGTGTATCCATATAGGTGTATCCATATAGATGTATCCATATAGATGTATCCATATAGGTGTATCCATATAGATGGCCCATATAGGTGTATCCATATAGATGGCCCATATAGGTGTATCCATATAGGTGTATCCATATAGATGGCCCATATAGGTGTATCAATATAGATGGCCCACCCGGTATGTGGACATGCCCCAATTTGGTTATCAGCCAGTTAGCTAGCTAGCTCTCCCCAATCACATGACATCTACCAAATGTGAAGAGTGAAGGCTACGTGTACATTTATGGCATTTGGAAGACGCCCTTATCCTTACAGCAGTTGAGGACCTTGTTCAAGGGCCCAGCAGTGGCAGCTTGACCGCGGTGGGAATTGAACTCGCAACCTTCTGGTCAGTAGTCCACCGAGCTACACTCTCCCCCACTGCTAGCTCAAGCTCCCTGTGGGACACTACAAGTCAGCCACACATGTAGATCTCACTGAGAAGAGCAAATTACGGCTTTGCTCAGAGACCCAGTTTGCCAGCACTGGGATTCAAACTTGGCATTCACCCGAGTCAACATTGCCCTATATTTTCAAACTGCATCTCATGCCAAGTCACAGGGCATCTAAACACTCCGAGAGCCATCAGCCCTCTTCGGAATACGGCCACGATCGGACACTCCGACTGACAAGGAAGTGTGGAACAATTGTGCCCTTGTACAAGAACGTATGGCTGTGTTCACGATCAGGATTCAAATCCACATCCCGCCCATAGGGGATAGGGTGAACCCATTTTCTCTTACACTACAGTAATCTCAGTCTATCTTTGATATCTTTAATTCAAGATGAGCAAAGCATCCTGCTGAGAAAGATCTCCGCAGTGAACAGAGTAACGGAAAAGTGCTGGATTATCAGCTGTCCCTTCGGGAAAGGACCTTGTGTATTATCCAGCCTTAAAAAAAAAAGTGCGAGTAATGTCTTCTCTTTGACCCTTGCCCCCTTTTTACAGCTGCTGCATACTTCCAGGACTACCTCACTCGCAAGAACTGAGGGCATTGCTCACAATAACATATCCTCAGATCACAGGGAGGGCAAGGACTCGATCGGTTCCATTGCCAGTTTCCTTTTGGTGAGTGTTGTTTGAACTCTGTCCCACTATCCAAACACGAGATACCCACAGAGACTCCAGAGCAAGTCTGGTTTGTCTATCAGAATAGTGCAACAAACCCCAGATGGGACAGCTGCCACTTGCCACATCTCTGTGTGCCAGGTCTATTTATCTTTCACACTTCCTTTATGTCTTTCTGGGGGTTTTTTTTCGGCACCGAACTTGCGCATCGTGGGCAATCTCTCCCTCCGTCTCAGTTCTGCTGTGCGGTTTCTGTGCCAGCTGACACGGCATGGGGAATGATGGGAAATTCTGGGCCTGTGCGAGTGTGTGCATGTGGACGGATGGAAGGATGGATAGATAAATGGATAGATGGATAGATCTATGAGACGGAACACAAACAAACATTATGAAAGCGTGGCCTATTAAAAGTCTGAGGAGGAGATGGAATGAGAAAGAGAGAGAGGGAGAAGGAAAAAAAAAGAGGAGGAGACAGGAAGGTGGAGCTTTTCTCCCCATGACTGCCTATGTCTTCTAGTTTCCCAAGCACTGGAAATAACTTCAAAGAGGATGACTGCCTTGAAGAGAGAGGAGAGAGAGAGGAGATAGAGTTTCAGAGTGGCAGCTGGAGAAGCCTTGCAGGTGGGGCCTGCTCTTACAGTGTAATATTATCTCAGCAAAAAAAGGAGCCTAGTCCCTTTTTCAATGCAGGAGACTTCCTCTCCTTTGTCCCCGTGACAAAAAACGATGGAACCACAGTTGCAAAAGTTGTACGCCGGCCAAAAAAAAACGGCCTAACAACCCGCAATTTGTTTGAAAGGCAGATGAATTCAGGACCCACACAAGCGGTGACATCATAACCCATTAAGCGGCAACGTGAGAGCGGCGGCTGTGCTAAAAGGCTAAAAAGACCACAGCCTGATCCGTGTGAAGCGTGAAGCATTTCAAGGACAGATTCAAACCCTCCCCCTCGCAACGCTGCGGCAGCCAGTGAGGAAATACTTCGGGATGGTTGGCATACGAATGGGACTATAACCACTCCCCGCTCTACCGAGTCGCCTATTAGCGTGGCCCTCAAAAACCGCTGCCGCATGCCGTCCCCATAGATACCGCGCAAACAAACAAGTGCTGCGATTCGGGTATTAGACAAGACATCGCTCGGAGCGGACACTTAATATCATGTAAATATTCAAACATGCAGCCGTGAGCCTGCGGGGTGACAGCTTCAGGCAATGTGAGAAGCCTGGCACTGGCAGCTCTACAATGAGTAGAGATTTAAACCATCAATGGTGCAAAGGAGATACACTTGCCAAAAGCCCAAAACGGTGTCGGTTTCAACTTTCTCGGTCACTTCAAAGCGTGAAACATGACTACTGTACAAAACAGATAATGAGAAGAAAGAATGAAAGCTGTGCCACTACTTCACCTGATTGAGATTTTGGCATTGAGGCTTTTGAAGTTTCCATTAGGCAGAATTAGTGAATTTCCATAATTCCTATTCTGATGAATAAACAAGAATGTAAATACACACAATATGTTACAAAACTGATATCTATAAAAACGTATATTTAAGCCAGGAACAGATATGTGCCCAGTATATACAGTTTTGTTTCCTAACCAGCCCTGGAATTTGGCTAGGGATTATCCGAAAGCATTTTCTGAGCTCACCTATAATTATCTATGATGAAACTACTGTTTTGTAATTGACCTCCGGTTGCACTATTAAGAGCGAAGCGAAGGGATACGCTTTAAAACCTTGACGTGCACTTTAGCGTGGCACGCTTCCCTCCCTCGCTCGCTCGCTCGCTCGCTGCGGAATAAAACCGACGCGCGGTCGTAAATACGGCATGATTTATGCCGAAGGAAGGTACACGAACGGGTCAGGATATCTCCCCAGGACCATTCCTAAAGTTCAGCATGCGGCCAAATCTGAACCGAGCAGGACTGGAGTCATCGACACCTAGCGTCAGCGACGCCTTTGATGTTGTCCTCTGCCTTTGAAGATTGCGGCAGAGGCAAATGCCTGCATCGGGCTGCTGGAAAACCCCCAGAGTTGTGGAATGCAGAGCAAGCCACTGCCCGGCCTGCTGGAATGTGATTAAAGCACTGAAGCACACCAGAGCTCCTGCGACTAGAGACGGCTAACGAAACTCGCCACCGAAGCCGAAGTATAATACTAGCAGAGGAAAAAAGAAAAAACTGAGTGAGATAACAGGCTCAGGAATGAGAGTGAAGGGGAAGAGTAACTGGAAATGGCTTAGTGAAGGCGGGTCTTAGTAACTGACAAAGGAAAGGTTAATGCCATTACTGAAGCTTCTATTTACAGTACCTCTAGGTATAGTGCTATAAAGTGTACTAAATATCAGCACCCACATAGCTTCACCATACCCCAACCCGTACACACCAACACGCTGACCTGCATCATCTACGCCCATGTCCTTTCACATATGCCTTACGTCTTCTTGGCAGGCTTCTACAAAGGCTGAGTAAAGCCGGGAGATGCCTTGGATGATCCTGCACACCCTCCAAGTATGACAACGAGGCCTGCATATCAAAAAGGTCAACACCATTCCGTCCATTCCCACCACTCTTCTCTTCTCCATCACCTTAACCAGACAGAACGACCTTCTGCTGAACGAGCTACTGGACAAACGTCAAAACGCGTGCCAGACAGACGAGCGGCGGGGTAAAGGCGACGATGAGGTACCGTCGTCTGGGAAGCTGTGCCTCGACCGAAAAAGGTCAATGTTCGCAAGTTAAGCTGAAACTTCCCAAATTCTTTTTTTAAATTCGGTTTTAATGTCTTCCAGCTGAGAACCGTCATCGTAGTCAAGGTTTTGACTTTCCACCAAGATTCCAGACACCAAAAAGTTCAGCCTAGTTGCTGTTTTTGCACTACTTCTCTTTGCAGAACAGCCAACCCTCACTGCCTACATGTTCCTGACCAATATGAGGTCTGTCCAGAAAGTAATGAGAATGAAATTCCACCACTCCATAGACCTTACACATGGAGGTGGTGGTTCAAAGTCAGTCAGAGTGGGATCTCGGATAAACAGTAGGATCCGTCTCAGATGCATTTTAGCCTTCGCAGTGCCCGGACGTTTGTTTTTGTAAAACCCTGCTGAATTTCTTGAATTGTAATTCTCATTACTTTCCGGTTCAGGCTGGTGTGAACGCAATTTTCTCTGAGAAATCACTGAGACACACCGAGATATTTTCAAGCATGTTTGATAATCTTTGCAATTGATCATACAGTCCAAGATAAAACTGAACCCTATCTGACTTCATGCTCAGCAAATGAGCGGAATCTGGATCTGAATCTGGATCTGAATCTGGATCACCTTTAATTAATTTATAATGCAACCAAAGGTTTACAAAATGAGTTGCTGTTTTTGCACTACTACTCTTTGAAGAACAGCCAGTCCTCACTGACTACATGTTCCTGACCAATATGAGGTCTGTCCAGAAAGTAATGAGAATGAAATTCCACCACTCCATAGACCTTACACATGGAGGTAGTGGCTCAAGGTCAGTCAGAGTGGGATCTCGGATAAACAGTAGGATCCGTCTCGGATGCATTCTAGCCTTCGCAGTGCCCGGATGTTTGTTTCTGTAAAACCCTGCTTTGTAATTCTCATTACTTTCCGGACAGATCATTCTCATACATCCGGTTCAGGTTTAAAATGGTGACAATCACACACGACAGATAGGCTCTGCTTTTCTTTTCCTTTGAAATTTGAGGTCAGATTAGGTACTGGTTCCAAGATTTGGAAAATGCAGCTTTAGCCGACGGGCCTCATTTAGAGTTAGCACACTAACGTTGCTTCCAAATTTTTGTTTGTTTTTGGACAACGCTGCACCGCCGTTATTTCTGTTTCTCTCTCTCGAGTTATTGTTTAGTGGATTATTCACAGACCAGTGGGTCGAAATAAAACCTGGTCGGAGCAGTTGGGCGACTGCACTGTCATCCTTGCTGGTTTTCACAGAGACCCGAAGACTGTAAATCTCCGAATTCAACATCGTGAGAAGATTATTTCAGTCTTAAGTTTCACCTTGTTTTTACACCGAGCAGAATCCGAGGTCCCAAGAGAAGCACTTGTCAAAATATCCACCCGTTCCCTGACAACCTCACGCATGCATAACTCTACTGAAGGCCTCAACCACCTCCTCCTCCTCCCCCCCCTGTGTGCATAACAGTTGGCTCAGCTGTAAAAAGCTTAGCTGAAACAGAGCAGGTTGAGGTCATGCAGCCACTTATCCACCAGGGGATCTCGACGACTCTGTTCTCTGCTGACAAGAAGACCCATCAGTCAAACAAATCATCATCCGAGTCCATTATCAGAAGCTAGACATGAGCAGAGGGCGTTGGACCTTTCAGCCAATCACAGCAGGAAACGCTTAGTGTGTTAGCTTCTTCCTCAGAAGTCACACAGGCTCAGGTTACAGAGATAAACCTGGGTTGAATGATAGGGTTTAAGAATCTGTGGTCATGGAAAATCAAACAGGAATATAGCACTATCTATACCCTCTCTCCTGGGTTTGCAGGCTAGCAAGAACCAGAGCACAACTCAACCCCTGCTGTTACGTCTGGGTTGAGACATTGACCCTTCCTGGATCTGGCTACATCCAAGTCATCCATGTTTCTCTGAGATTCTACCTTTATAAGCGGGAAGAGCCTCTTAACCCGAGCTGAGCTAAAGCACAGATAAAGAAACGGCATCTTGAAACATGCATGCATTTACAGAGATCTGCCAATCCCTGATGGATGACCCAGGAATTCTAGGAAAGACGTTCCTACTGGATAGAGCGAGCTTTCGCAGCGAGGAAGCCCCCACCACTGTCTGCCTTAGGCTCTTCATTCTTTTTCCTCTTGTTTTGAATAGTACGGCTATCACCTTTCACACGGAACTGAAGAAAACATTGCTCCAGGAATTACACCGCTCAATGGGCTGATCATATTCTAGAGGAAACAGGAATGTGAATAAACAAAGCGAGGCCGTTTCCTGGAGCGGGGCAAGGAAAGGCAGGGAGCTGGTCGGAGCGGTCCAGGTCTCCGGTTATATTCCTTGAGGGAGGACCTTGGCTGCCATGCACAGGAGAGCCGGAAGCTATTTGGAAGAACTTCAAAAATGGGAATCGCTGTATTCGTGCCATGGCTGGAAGCGGAACAGAGCAAAGTCGGAACGCGTCTCGTCTGAGAAAGTGCAAAACACAGTAGGATATTCCACCAGCGTGATGAGTTCTAACAAAAACGACATAAAGAAAGCGTGTATTTTGAAAGCAGATCCTCTACAATTTGGTTCTGACTGAATCCAAATCAGGAAGTAGAGCTGAAACGTGAATCAGCACTCATACGCACGGAAAGCATAACGCTTCTAACCCAAGGAACACCAACGTGCAAACTGATCCAAGATCAGTATTTATATCACAAGTGAGCGTTCCAGTGAGCCCTGTGTATAACTGGGCAAGCTGGAGAGGATAAAATGGTATAAAAGCTTGCAGCCACTGGTCAGGACTCAATTCGTCAATCTGACAAGATCCATATCTTCAATTTAAAATAAATAAATAAAACTTTTGTGATGTTCTATTGTTTTCTGTTCTTTCACCGCCAATCAGACAAACGACGGCAGTCCAAATCCACCGCCCCAAAACTCAACTGGTATCATAATGAATGATCGCACAATACGCTTTGGTGTCTTTTGATGATCTGTGATATCTTTTGTTAAACTGTTACTCAGGGGTTAGACAATGGAACTGAAACACCTGTCATTTTAGTGTGGGAGGTTTCATGGCTAAATTGGACCAGCCTGGT
>JAOTRJ010000030.1:1648923-1660165 GCA_028564905.1 Leptodoras praelongus | reverse complement strand
AGAATGAGAGAATGCAGGAAACCGTATCAGACCCAGTAATTCATCTGCATTTGAACAGCCAGTAAATATTGACCTTTCTCATTTTTTCCTTCCTTATTGGCTTGAAACTGCTTCTGATGGAAGCCAGGACTGTGTGTGTGTGTGTGTGTGTGTGTGTGTGTGTGTGTGTGTGTGTGTGTGTGTGCTGTCAGGACTTTGTTGGAAGTGATGGACTCTTATCGGAGGCAGATAAAATAGCGATTCGACCTTTCGGCTGCATACATGGCCAATACACACTCCCTGTGGTGTTTAATGTCTGGAATGGAAAGAGGTTTCATGTGCGTGTGTGTGTTTGAGTGAGAGAGAGAGAGAGACACGGAGTTGACTAAGAGTAATGGTGCATGCATATCGCCTTGCCTGTGTGCATGTGTGAATGCAGGGAAGTGTACGCGAGTGTGTGTGTGTGTGTGTGTGTGTGTGTGTGTGTGTGTGAGTGAGATTAGGGGAGTAAATAAGCCATATCCATCTGTATGCTACTTGAGAGAGACCTATAGATGGAGACTCACGCCACCCCCCAAAACTGCCACATGGTCAGGCCTGATTTTCCAGAATATGACATGCTATTGACCTTTGACCCCAATCTTATCAGCCCCCATCAAATACAGCAACGTCCATGAATCCCTATGTTAAAAATAAGGTGCTGTATAGATATGTAGCCTTTAGTTACCTACTACTACTACTAATAATCATCATCATAATCATCACCACATTAAACCTTAAACGCCTTGCAATAATGTGTCAGTAATAATGTGTGTTGTAATATTTAGTTCACTGTCCCTTGTGTACGTTTAAGTGTTATTGTTGTAATAATTATAATAATCAGGAGAATAAGAATCATTCATTGTAATTCATTTTTATATTCTGTCCTCCTCCAGTGGTAATACTTTTATTTCTTAAATATTTTATGTGATCATTATACATTAACATCGTTAGCCTTAGAACAAGCTTCATATATCAATGTTAATATTAATATTATACTTTCCACTATATTTCCACTGCGTAGAAATTACATTTAATTTTAGTTTCATGATAGTAACAAAAATCCTAATTTGTTCATCATCATCAATCATCATTGGTATTGCTGTTGGTGTCTATAATAACAACAAAAATTGGCAAAATACTATTATTATTGATCATAAATTAGTGGTATAATTCTTCTTCTTATTATTATTATTATTATTATTATTATTAATAGCTGTAGTAGTAGTAGTAGTAGTCATATTGTAGTAATGTTATTATTATTGTTCTTATTAATAGTATTCGTAGTATTGTAATACTATTATTATTGTTTTTCTTAATATTATTATTAGTATTAATGTAATAGTATTATTATTCTTCTTAATAGTAATAGTAATATTACTCTAGTAGTAGTAGTAGTAGTATTGTAATCTTATTAGTAGTAGTAGTGGTCATAGTATCATGATGGTATTATTAGTAATAGTAGTATTAATAGTAGCCTTAGTATTGTAATAGTATTCTTCTTCTTCTTCTTCTTCTTCTACTACTACTTCTGCTTCCTCTTATTATTATTATTATTATTATTATTTGTAGTAGTAGTAGTAGTAGCCGTAGTATTGTAATAGTATTCTTATAAGTAGATGTAGTAGCAGTAGTGTTAAGTGTAGTGTAATAGTGTTTTATTATTATTATTATTATTATTATTATTATTGTTACTAGTAGTCATAGTATTGTAACCTTCTTCTTCTTCTTATTATTATTATTAGTAGTAGTATTATTGTAAAAGTATTCTTATTAGTAGTAGTGGTAGTATTGTAAGACTATTTTTTCCCCCTACTAATTATTATTATTATTATTATTATTATTATAAGTAGTAATGTATTAGTGTTATTAGTAGTAATAATAGTAGCATTAGTATTAGTTGTAGTATCATATTAGGTACTATTATTATTAGTAGTAGTCATGATATTGTAATAGTATTAACATTAGTATTAGTATTAGTTGTAGTATTGTAATAGTACTATTATTGGTATTATTATTAGTAGTAATCATAGTACTAATATTATTATTAGTATTATTAGTATTAGTTGTAGTATTGTAATAGTGCTATTATTATTATTGGTATTAATATTAGTAGTAGTCGTAGTATCATAATAGTACTATTATTATTATTATTATTAGTAGTAGTAGTAGTAGCTGTAGTATTGTAATAGTATTCTTATAAGTAGATGTAGTAGCAGTAGTTTTAAGTGTAGTGTAATAGTGTTGTTATTATTGTTAGTAGTAGTAGTCATAGTATTGTAAAAGTCGTCTTCTTCTTATTATTATTACTATTAGTAGTAGCATTGTAAAATTATTCTTATTAGCAGTAGTGGTAGTATTGTAAGACTATTATTATTATTTTTCTACTAATTATTATTATTATAAGTAGTAATGTATTGGTGTTATTAGTAGTAGTAATAGTAGCATTAGTATTAGTTGTAGTATCATATTAGGTACTTTTATTATTATTAGTAGTCATAGTATCGTAATAGTACTATTATTATTATTAGTAGTAGTAGTAGTAGGAGCCGTAGTATTGTAATAGTATTCCTCATCTTAGTAGTAGTAATTCTGTTTCTTATTCTTTTTCTGCATTTTTATCATTATTATTATTAGTAGTAGTAGTAGTAGTAGCCGTATTCTAGTAGTATTATTCTTATTAATATTAGTAGTCGTATTGTAATAGTATTATTATTATAAGTAGTATTGTAATAGTAGTATTAGTAGTAATATTGTAAAAGTTGTAGTAGTAGAAGTAATATTGTCATAGTAGTAGTAGTAGTAGTCACAGTATTATAATAGTAGTAGTAGGAGTAATATAGTGTAAGGAAGCAATACTGGAATAAATGTACAACACACACACCTATCAGCTGCAGGAATAATCAGGATGAGGCTTTCCTCATTAATAAGGTTGTTTTTGCTCACTGCTCTAAAGTACTCGTCATTGTCTTTCGTCATGTACATGTCCATGTGTGTAAGAAGCTGCGATTTTGGCAGCCCAGGTGTCAGGAGGCTTTAATCACAGGTTTTGCGGCAGTGTGTGCTGCAGTGTGTTTCTGAATGAGCGGTGTGTGTTTCCCCCCTGCAGACGGACATGCTGCTTTCCGTCAAAGTGATGATGAGTTGTTTCAGTGTGTCAGCATGAAGTCATCCAGCTGTGCCCAAACTTGGATAGCTTTTTTCCAAACAAACCATCACACCTGTGCCAAGAATGCACTGTAGTGAGCATTTTTATTGGCCATCACACAATCACGAAAATGTCTCGGAACCCAGCTGGGAATTGGTTGAGACAGCTCAGGAGTTTTTGGCATGTGTGTGTGTGTGTGCTAGAAAGAGATTAATAACTTATTACATACTTGTGTTCAACTCAGCTTGGAACAAATACTTGGGCAACACTTTGAGTGATGCTTATTAAAGAGAGATGCATAAAAGAGTTGGAACTTTGTTGTAGAACTTTTCCGAGTATCCCAGCCTTGTCTCCCAGGAGTAAACTTTTAATTAATGAGATTTTAACAGCTTTGATTAACGAGATAAAACAATCGGTGAGCGTTCCAACATTGGTATCCAGCGGGAGCTGGTTGGATGAAATGGCCAGGTTTATTAACAAATCCAAATCAGCAAATGATCAGATTTCCAGAACAATAAAGGACAAATAAACTTGTAATCCTGGATGTACACTGGATGAACTAGTGCTAAACTGGAAACAGGTGTTGTCTGGTGAGTATGGTGAGTTAAAATGATCAAATGTCTTTACTGGAATTGAGTTGGAGTGGAGTTGAGTTAGCAAATGGATCTGTAATGCGTTTGGAGGTGACACATCCCTGTGGGAGAAAGTCAGGTACCAATGTGGGGTAACACTCATTGGGTGCTATCGTTGGAAGGTCAGGCCAGGTACCAATGTGGGTAACACTCATTGGGTGCTATCGTTGGAAGGTCAGGCCAGTTACCAATGTGGGGATGCTGTTATTGCCAGTAGAGGTTGTGTATCCTTGGTGCTTGGAGCCTCAGGTGTTTGGAGCCTCAGGTGCTGTCCATGCTAGCTGAAGTGAATTAGCAATGTTTGTTAATGAATATCAGGTACTGTCCTTAGCAGCTGAGGTCAAGTACCAATGCTGGGTAATGCATATTAGGTGCTGTCCTTGAGAGCTGAGGTAAGGTACCAATGCAGGGTAATGCATATTAGGTGCTGTCCTTGAGAGCTGAGGTCAGGTACCAATGGTGGGTAATGAATATCAGGTGTTGTCCTTGCTAGTTGATGTCAGGTACCAAGGTTGGATTATGCAGATCAGGTGCTTTGCTTGCTAGCTGAGGTCAGGTACCAAGGTTGGGTAAGGTATATCAGGTGCTGTCCTTGAGATCTGAGGTCAGGTACCAATGTTGGGTAATGCATATCAGGTGCTGTTCTTGAGATCTGAGGTCAGGTACCAAGTTTGGGTTCTAATGTAAGGTAACATTTAGTGCAGGTCAGGTATCCTTGTTGGTTAATACAAAATTTGAGCTGTCCTTGCAAGGTAAGATTGGGTACCAGTATGGGGTAATAGACATCCATTGATGTCCTTGTGAAAGCCAGTGTTGGGTAGCACACATTGGGTGTACATTGGGGATGTATATCAGGTAGGAAAGCTGCTCTGGGTATCAGTGCAGATGAACACACTTGGGATAATGTGTCTATTTTGTCTGTATGTTTCTGGATGCAGATCAAATGAGACCGCTGATTGGATAACACCAGACGACACAAATCAGATAATGAATCAGGGTATGTAAAGCAGGTACCACAGTGGTGGTGTAGATTTAGTATAGGAAAGACAGATCAGTTACTGATACACAGGACATGGGTAATGATACAGGGAAAACAGGACAGCAAAGGAGCTTTTATGGTTTGGTTTTAGTATTATGGTTTTTGTTTTTGTTCAGCATGCTTTTGTGGATATTGTGATATTTGATCATTATTTAGATGATTCTGGTGTTCAAAATCCAGGTGCGTCTCTGATAAAAGGGGGGAGGGGTATCTCTGTTTTCCCCACCTTTTTGCAAATCTTTCCCTTTTTATTTTATTTATTTTCTTGTGATCATTTTATCATCCTGGTATGTTCTCTTAATGAACTGGATGTATTTCCCTGACACAAACTACGGGAAGGAAAACAAACACAGATAGGCACATTAACCCATCATTATCAGCACAGTAATTCGGACCAGATGGACCGTTTAGGGCTAAGCATACCAGCTTTAGTGTAGAGCGATCCATCTCTCTCTCCTTCTTGCACACCCGCTCTCCTTCTCCTCTTGTCCGTGGGAGAAAGTTGCTCTTCGGAGCCTAATGTTTCGCAACCCCTGATTGAGTTCCGTTCTTGATCAGGCCAACCCGATGCTGTTGAAGCCTCTATGATCAAGGTCAAGTTTCTTTGGATATTTTTGTATGGGAATTAAGGAGAAAGGCAAATGTAATAGTACGTAATGCCCACCCATAATGGTAACACGGACTTCTAAACATTTCAGGTTAGCATGTGTGAATTTAAATGAATTGCTAAAACTAGCTAAAATTCTCTTGTGGTAATTATTAGTTCCCTGATTGGGGTATTATTCATCACTACAAAGAGTAAATTGTCATCCGTTCTTGAGTAGGTCATCGCATTGGTGTACGAACTCTGGCGTCTGAGGTCGAGTTTCTATGGAATTGATTTTTTTAATATGTGAAAGGGAAATTACATAATAACTAATACCTACACATTCACTGTAAAAACACTACTTTGAGTCTATATGATTATACTTACAATTTAACAGAACAATATCCGTGTCTGACATTCTTTTAACTTACTATTTTAAGTTCATTAAACACAACAGCTTGGATACTTACTTTTTTAAGTAAAGTGGATGCAATGTTTTTATAGTCCTGTGGTAATAATAACGTCTGAATTTCTGTGGGTTGACGTGAAATAACTATAAATAACTTATAAATCTGCTAAGACTGCTAATATGGTTTTGAATATTAGAATAACTTGGAATAGTATCTCTGAATTCATGGTAAGTATGAAGGCAACTTGAACCTTAACAAAAACGCAAACCAGTCATGCAAGCTGGGTTATGTTGATTTCTAGGAATTATGCTAAGAACACTAGTTAATTATTCCGAAATGTCTATTGTTTTATGCGAATTTCTAAAATTGTGTTAAGGTCTGCTAATATAACATTTGCTCAATATTGGGCTTGGCTTTCATGAATTTCATTTAAGTGCTAAATTTTGACATTCGCAAAACTCGTAACTGTAATCTTGGCCATTCTGAAAATTGTATTGTGGCAAATGTATAGAAATGACGAAACCTCACCCTTACCCATAACCTTAACCATAACACCATAACCATGCTTAGCAGGAATCTCTATGAATTTCTTATAGTTACTGATGATAAAACACTCCAGTTGCTGCAACATTATGTTCTGAACACTTTTTTATTTTTATGAAATGCGAATTGTTAATACCTCTAAAAATAAAAGTATAAATAATAGTTAGGTTTTGTTGCCTACGTTTACAATGGTGCTTAAATATTGCTAGGAATCTGTATTTTTGAATCATGGACTTTGGATCCTGTGCCTGTATTACCATTTATCTGAGCTGTCCCTTTTTTCTTTTCTTTTTTTTTTTTTTACCCATGCATTAAAGTGATGTTTGCTAGCGTTTCTGACACACAGTGCTTTTGCCAGTGCATTCCTCTGCTCTCTCACTTAGGGAATACCTGGCTGCTTTATATCTTCCACATGCACGCCCGAATGGCTCTGATTTTGCGAGCAGGAGCACGAGCACGCTGACAAATCCTTCACTGTCTCCAATCGCAGACGAGTCCATCAGTCTCTCCGGACAATGCTTATGAAGTCGATTTTACGCTCGGCCGTTTGATTCCAGCATCGAGACCAGATGCCTCTTGTCGAGACGCAAAACACACACGCGGGCATGCAAGCACGCATGCACATGTATACATTAGTCAGTATGTTCTTTATAATTACGCACAGTTTGTACTTTTCCTTAACATGCACAAGAAAAAGCCTATGTGTATTTTTTTGCATTATTGCATGCCTATGTGTGCATGCTTAATATGCATGTGCTATTTGTTTTTACATATTATGTGCATATATATACATAGAACCACGTAGAGTATACATTTATGTGCAGATATATGCAGTCTTGCTACACGCACAGAATTATTTACATATTCTGTGTGTCTTGCCAAAGCCTACAAACACACGCATATATGTGTATATAATAAATACAGATCTACACATTATAGTTGCACACATGGATGTGCATGTGAATAGGTCATCTTTAAACAGATGCATGCACTTACACAGACACGTGTAGAGCATACGGCATGTGGCCGTTCCCACAGCACGTACCTTCGTGTCTTTGCAGCAGAGAGCGAGTGAAGATAATGATCTCGCTGTAATACTTTACAATATGTCACAGTGCTGCCCATTATGGAGATTTATCTGGTCTCCGAGCCGCCGTAGATCACAGAGGCTCTGTAGTTCGGTAACGTTTAGCATGCGGCCGTTTCTTCCCCTTATTTATTGGGTCCCTTACGTCGCTGCCCACAGCTTTCACTGTCAAAGGCAACACTTTAAGAAATACAAAATGAAGGCTTTCAGCAAACTTAGCGTTTAGTGCTCTCTTTTGTTCTTTTGCACATTCTGTCCCTCAAAAATAGTTTAGCCAAGCTTTTACTCCAACCCAAATAGTCGTAGAAGAAACATTTCAATGTTTAGCGGGTGATGAGTGAATCGCAAGAGTCATCGGCAGATTTCCTCTGCCAGGTCGTTCGGGTGTCCGTCATCGCAGCAGCTGATTGGTGGATCTGGTCACTGATTTTTGTTTTGTTCTATTTAAAAAAATTATTTATGCTTGAGAATTCACAGTAATTCGAATCGCTAAACAACATGTTCATTTGTCTCGGTTGTTTACTAGTCACAAAATTTAAATGGCAATTATTCTTCGTTATCCAAGACTGATTGACCCGAGCGAGGCTCGTTTCATTTAGATTTTGTGTGAATGCAAAGATTATGGGTGTGTTCCATATGCTAGATTGGCAGGGTACACAAGGGCTGTACTCTAATTTACCACCCCTTTGTTTCTGGTGGCAGTTAGGAAGTTGGTCACCACTCTGCCAACTTACACATTTGGTAGATGCTTTTATCAGAAGCAAATAACTATGGCGCCAAATCCATTCCCAGCACAAGACTAAGCAACTAAGGGTTAAAGGTCTTGCTCTTGAGACCCAGTGGTTCTCTGGAAGTCCTAACATTTGAAGTTTCCTGTCACTAGGACAGAACCTAAACCACTGTGTTACCATGGTGAACCAGTATAATTCAAGCTTGCTCTTCCAAAATGGCCATTGTGATTGTTTGTAACCAGTTAAAACATCCCAGCTAACCTTGAGCTCCTTCCTTGTGGCTCCACAGATTCACGACTCTGTGCCATTGACAAATCCTGGAGTGTCCCTTCTACGTATCCGTGGTGACCGTAAGATCATAGCAGCAGCCTGCTGGGACGCCAGCGTACGGATTTTCAGCTGGAAGAAGATGAAGCCACTTGCTGTCCTGCAGCACCACAAAGATTTGGTTCACAGCGTGGCTTTCTCTGACCACCCGGATCCTTCAAAACGTCTAATGGCGGCAGGTTCGAAGGATCAGCGTATCAGTCTGTGGTCTATTTACACAGAGAGCTGAGTTACAAGTTAACCTTATTTGCAAAATGTGAATATATGAAAATTAAGGTTACATTGAAACATATTAGCAGTTTTCGTCCTCTTCAAAGGTCCTTGCTAACTTGCCTTGCATTACCAGAAAAGGCTTTTGAACAGGCTTAAAACTTTGAGCTTGGCACACAGATGCACACAAAGCATGATGATGGATTTTATGACTGGGGTTCTTGTGCAGCCCTGTACTTCCAGCCAGAAGGATGAACAATCAATAATAATCAATTAAATAACTGAGACGTGAATGGAGTGAGTCTTTAAGAATACTTTCAGAAAACTCAGAGACCATATGCCTATTAATTCAAGCCATGTGTTCCAGCATGGCTCCCCTTTCTTTGTGTTTATCTGTGGCTATTGAAGTTAACATGGGTCTCCATCTGCTCTGCGCTCCAGGCCTGATCTAAAGCCCAGAACACAGTGACTGAGCATCCTTCACCAAACACCATCAAACCCAAATGTTGGGTTGGTCTCGTCATACCTGTGTGTGAATGTTGGGAAGCGTCTAGAATGTTCTTCGCCGTTCACACGGGTTCATTAAGCTTGGCAGCTCTCTTTATGGGAATGTAAGCCAAGCCAAATGACATCTGAGTGGTGTGTAGTGGAAAATATTCGTGTTTAATAAAGAATGTTGGGTTGATGTGGGTTGGGAAGCAGCATACAGCAGTACTGCTGAAACGCTTCTACATCAAGTGCATCCTGAAACGAACATCTCTTGTCGGGTAATTCGTTAGCCGGCTTTACCAAACCTCAAGCTCAAAAGGTCAAAGGTTTTTGTTTCAATTCATCAAGCACGGTCAAGCACGCTCAGTACCGCACAGGCTAGCCGAACCCTTTTCCGTCTACACTGTTTGCTTTCCTGCTGCGATAGATTTGTATTTACGCTCTCAAGTCGCACCTGAGCGGCTGTGCATAACTCACGGCTTGTTTTCTTAGAAACCGGTGGCGAGCTTAAACGCTGCCCTGTGGTCTGACCCTGCCTGCATTCATCACACCGGGTTAATCAGTAGCGCACAGACAGGCCTGTTTGTTAGCAAGATTCATTGGGCCTGCTTAACCAAGAAAAAAAAATTCTGTTGAATGATTTGGGCAAATGAATTGCGACACTGATTGTGTTATTGTGTTTTATTACATGGAAATCTGTTCTAATTAAACAGTGAGAGTGTGACGCATTAATCAGCTGGGTTTTGAAATAAATTCCTTTTGTTTTTACTTGGATGTGTGCTGTTCTTCCGGAAATTGACCAAGCCTACATGTAGGATGGCTGTTGCATTGGTGCTATGGTGGTACTTTTGGACCTTTATCTACTTGGTCTATCTTTAATTAGCTTGTACGCTTCATCAGTGGTCCGTAAAGTCCAATTATGTACCTTAAAATGTTTTAAATAAGTAAAAAGTGCATCCTAAAGATGTACCATTGACGCTACCAAGCCAGTCAGAGTAACTATGGTGTCTTATTTCTGGGAATTCAGGGAACACCAAAGCATGTTTCATTGACATTATCAAACCTTTTCTGCCACAACCTACATTTTCTTTTTAATTATTGTAATTCAAATGTCATCGTTTACTTAACATGAAGTTTTGTAAGTAACTCTAAAACTAATAATAGTTCAAGTTCAAGGTTTTTTTTTACGCCAGGATTCACGCGCTTCTTCCCTCAGAAAAGGTGGCGGGAAAACATCAAAAAGTCCCGCGCAGTGTGGGATATTCCATCAGACTGGACCGGAAGAAGAATAGAGGGGGGGGGTTCTTGTAAAGGAAAAAATAACAGCGGGCGAGTCGCCGGCCGGAGGAAGGTGGAAGACAAAACCACTTCATGTCAATGCACTGTGGACCTTCATTAAGTCGGTGCTTGTCATTTCTGGACATCCTTTCGAAGTTTTGTCCGTGACCTTTGGCTACGACTCCCCCCCCACGAAATGATAATGGCTTCCTACCTCCGTCTCCTGTAGACTTTGAATACACCCAACAAAGGCTTCCGCTGTCTGTAATAAATCACACCGCCAGTGTTCAACTGTACACATTGTACACATACAGTACACATACAGTACTGTCCTGCCTTTATAGTGCATGGTTTTGCTGGTTTTGTCCGAAAAACAGTCTTATGAAATCAATGCACCGCTTAATCCTAATGTCTAGTAGATGTTCATAAGTTTTCATAAGGGTTTTTACTGGCAAATAAAGTCATCAAGACCTAACGCATAGACTCATAACTAGCTAATTGACTGATTGTTGGTTTAAATGGACTTATTCGAGTTGCAGTTCTTTTTTCCTTTCAAAAAAAAAAAAAAAAAACAAGCAGAGAATGACCATCTAAACCTGACTGCAATTTAAAGCCAAGTGCAAAATAAAATTCGGCTGATATAACCTATAACTGATTGTTTTTTTAAATATACAGTACAGGCCAAAAGTTTGGACACACCTTCTCATTCAATGCGTTTTCTTTATTTTTATGACTATTTACATT
>JAOTRJ010000030.1:1169833-1194826 GCA_028564905.1 Leptodoras praelongus | reverse complement strand
CGGAGGAAACCCACGCCAACACGGGGAGAACATGCAAACTCCACACAGAAATTTCCCAGGTCGCCCCACCCAGGGATTGAACCCGGGTCCTTCTTGCTGTGAGGTGACAGCGCTATCCACTGTACCACCGTGCCGCCCATTGTTCATATTTAACAAATAGAATTAAGTTCATTGAAAATGTTGAAAATCTTTTGTTTGACATTTTGTCTGTTAAATAACGGTTCAAGAGATTTCATAAATTTTAGATTTTAGTTTTATTGCATTTTTAGAATGTGTCCAACTTTTATGGAAATGGGGTTTGTATGTTTGAAAGCTACTAGCAAAATAAAACTATAAGCGCCTTGTGTTTGACATGTGCTCTACCTGTAATTTTCATTTAGAGTATTAAGTCATCAAAAAACTTGCCCCATCTATATCCAGCTATCCAGGAACTCAATGGGAACTTCATATATTTCCTCTTCATCAGTGTCTTTTTCCTTTGCATTAAAACTTTCATGAAACACTTGCAAAAATCTAGATAATTCCATAGTGTTCATAAATGTATACGACTTGGTCAGACGTATTTGCTTGTGTATGCATACAGTACATCTAAGTGGAAGTCTTAGTTTCACATCCTTGATGATGTAACATAACGGCATCTTGTGACCTGAGGTTTGTGGCTAGCTTACTGGTGTCTTATGATTTAAAGGGATATTCTCTCTTCTATTCTTTGAAACCTTGTTTTCTGAGGCGTTTGCAGTGCTTTGTAGTTCAGATAGAAATTCATAAGTGAGTTGTGTAGGTTTAGACATTTTTTTATCATGGGCATGCAAAAATACATGGCATGCCAAGCTTAAAACTTTTTTAAGAACAGTTCAGCAACTACACAGTGTTAAATGGTAATGTAATGATTTCAATCGCCTTAGGCAATCCCATTCTCCCAAAGCTTTACACTTTCAGACTGTTTGTCAGTGTGCTGTTACTTGGTTTAATTTCACCCATGCATATTATAATTATGCCAGCACCCATATATTGACTGCCACTCCTGCTTGTTTAGAGGAAATGCAAATGTCAGAGCTAGGGATTTTTTTAAAGATTATTTTTTTAGAGGAAGTGACAGGACTTTCTGTGTTCTGTTGACACAGAAAACATTTTGTTCCATAGCCTTTATGGCAATGTTATTGTTTTGTATTCTTTTGCATTTCCAGTTGTTCACATAGACTTCAGTGAACTCCAATTTCTAAAAATCCAAAACAGTGAACTATACAGTACCTGGCCTTTTTACACTTTTCCACCAGTACTGGATTGTCTCCACTGACATTATAGTAGGTTTAACTCCTCTTGTGTTTGTCATATGTAAATGCTTTTTCTGTCCAAAGGAACTTAAAGTGAAACAGAAATTAGACATTTACATCAGACATTTACAGAAATCAAGCGTTTAGCTGAGAAGGAATGGGTTCTAACACTGTGATAAAACAGGAAGATCCTGTTCTTTTCAGAGCATGACTAGTCATAATGTAAGATAACCTTGGCCAAGGACAACACATAGAACCATTGGGGCTCAGGCTGTTTTCTCATTGGTAGACTTACTACTTGTTATTGTGTCCCATTTGTAATGCTTATCTTGTTAAAATGATTTGTGTTTTCGTTATTTTTCACCCACAGGGCCTGATATTGTGTGCTATTACCAAAATAACAGGTGTGAGACTATTTCTATATGTAGGCATATAATGGATGCATACTGTGGGAGTATTGTGTTACATTATTAGAACCTGGGTTGGCATCAGTGAATTTTGGCTGGCATTTTAAAATGGAGTACTGGGCTTCTAGGTTGTTTATAGCATTTGGTAGAAAATCAGTTTGAGATTTGATTATATTCTTCTGTTTGGTGTATTTGGTTTGGTAGGACTGAGTTAGTTGGATACAAATTCTCACTTACTTAGAGAACTTGAGTTGGAGAATTATGCTGTATTTGGTTAATGTATTGCGTTGGTCTATCAGGCTAAAATGCAGAGTTGTATTCTGTTACAGTGTCATTTACATTTGAATGAAGCGTTGTGCTACAGCACTGATTTTATAGTATAGGATGTTAGGTTGGAGCACTGTGTGCTTTATTAAGCATCAGATTCTTATCTCATATGTATTATATATTGTATAAGTGTGGTGAGGACCCGTCTGAGAAGTGGCAGTCTCCATGCATTATCTTTTGTATACTTTGGATACTTTCAGGTCAACCTTCAGAAAGGTAAAGACTGCAATCTGTTTCTTTACACTCCTTTTCCATGCATCCATTACATTTAGTGGCTTTTGTGACAGTAAATATTGAATGTACTTGCAAAGAACCAGTTAATGAATTACATTAACTATTTGTAGCAATGCAGTTCTTGGTGTTTTAATGTTTCTGTATTATATGATGAAATCTCTTGTTTGAAATAGATGGTATGTTGGTGTGAATATTATTGGCTTTTTCTTGTTTGTGAGCATCCTGCTTCTAGCTGCTAGCTACAGAATGAATTCACTATGTACAGTAAAAGAAATGCTGTGCCACGTAGGGAGAAATGAAACTGGAAAAGTATCTAGTAATCAAATTGTTGGGTGGGTGAATAAATGTTCTTGTGTGTGTATATGAGGCTGGGTAGACACTTTCATGTTGTGTGGTATGACATCTGTTTACCGCAGTTGTACCTGCTTTGGGGGGAGTGGTGGAGTAATTCTGATGATGTAACAGTGATGTCATGCTCACTTTCTCTCTTTCCTTGTGGTCTCACTCCTCACCCACTTACCCAATGCCAGTGACTGAGCAGTTTTACCTCTTGCTCTTTGGCTTTCGCCCATGTGTGTGTGTGTGTGTGTGTGTGCGCATGCTTTGAGTTGCTTTGCCTCTGCTGTATGCACGCCATTGTCGACTGTACTGATTGGGATGAAGGAACTGAAGAGTGAAAAAGCAAGACGAAGACTCTGAATTGGAATGGCGAAGAAGCAAAAAAGCAAGTGCAACAGGAAAATGTTAAAAATAGCGAGTGGTTGTTTAGGACATTACAGAATAACAAGAGGTTGTTTGGGTCTAATCCAGTTCAACAAATTTGCCATCATCCGTGAGTGCCGTGCACTAACTTCTGAGCTGTTCTTCCCTGGAGCCATCGGTTTATAGAGACTCTGACACTCAGCTGGCTATGGAGGGAGAGAGCAAAAATAGATGAAAGAACCAATGAAGAAGGAAACATATAAGCAGCTATGGGCAGGCAGTTAGTGGGGTGGAGAAACAACAGAGAGACAGATTTTACTCTGACTGGGAAGGTAGGAACTGGCTGAGCACTACATAGGGAAAAAGATTTTGAAGACAGGATAGGCAGATCATTGTACTTTGAAGCAATAAGCCATGCTTCCCATGTTTCTCACACTGTTTACCTCTTCTGTCTTCTCTTCTGTGGAGACCCGCATCCCTCTGTCATTTTTTTGGTTCCTCTACTTCCATTGTTTCACACTGGAGGAACCACAAATTGGAGGCAAATATGAACCATCTACTTTGTGAATAAGTGATTGTTCTTTATTCTTAATTGTTCTTCGTCATGATCTACCTGTCTTGTTATCTTGTAGTTCCAACTGGGTCATTACTTAGCTTTGCCCCCATCTATCCTGTACGTCATGCTTTGGGTCATTCTCAAATGTCTTCATCTACGATTTCCCAAACCGAATATGTACCATGGCATCCTAAAGCTTTGGTCATCTCCTACTACTTTGGGTGGATGGTGCCCATACAATTATTAGGTTTATGCCAGTGAAATTAGTTTGGAGACAGAAAACAGACAGGTTCAGAAAATAAGACAAGAAATAAGCCACGACCACTAAAAGCCACTCTACACAAGGCAAGAGAATATAAAAATATGCGTTAACGTGCTGTGAAACGAAGGGAAAGGTTCGAGCCACTCGATTGTCTTAAGCGTTATTCTGTATTATATTTAGCAGATGACAGCTGCCTGGGTTTGGAGAGAGCCTGCATGAAGATTGAACAGCTGCAGCCTCCATGTTGTTGAGCAGTTCACGATTCAGGCAAATCAGCTGCAAAACAAACTTCAAATATCAAAAGCACAGCTTGTTCTTTGGGTTTCCTGTCCTCTTTCAGGAAAAGCCTAAAAACTGATGAAAAACGGTGCTGTGTTCATCTCTGCATCTCATACTCTTTTTCTATCCACTGCGGTTGCTGCTAGCGTTCATCACCACGTTCACTGCGCTCTCCTCTATAGTACGTGCCCAGTGTGAGTCGGATAATGGCCTCTCTTGCACTGCGCAAGCTGAAAAGACGAGGGAGGGGGAATAGGAGGGAGAGAGAGAGAGGGAGGGAGGGAGAAGAGAGGGAGGGAGAGCACAGCGATAGAGTAACAGAAAGAGAGAGATAAAGAGAGAGGAGGGGTTTAAGAAGAAGCAGACCGTGAACGAGAAAAAGAGAATATAGAGAAAGGGACAAGAGGAGCAGAGAGACATAATGTGAGAAGGAAAAGCAGAGAGAACGATTGCAGCAGCACTGGTGGCTGGAGGGAGAGAGACTGAAAGAACAAGCGTGTGTGGGGGAGGTGTGTGTACGGGTGTGTGCGTGTCTGCACTTGCGTGTGTATGCCGCACAGAGACAGAGAGGGAAACGAGAGAACGAGAAAGGAAAAAAGCTTCACTACCAGCTGTCCACTCCACCGTCCATTGTCTCTGTCTGCTATATCAGGGAACATACACATGCAATGTAAGTACTTTATTTGTTGTTGTTATGATGGCCTATCCAGGGGGTTATGATTTGCGTATGCTTGTATGTGTTTATCCGTGTGGCTATGTGTACAGCTGTCTGTACTCAGCCCCCCCTTCCCGTACTCCCCCTTCCAGGCCGGTCTCTTTTCTGCTTTGTGCTGTCATCTTCTCTGGGCATCTGGTATGCGTTTACACATGCACGTACATAGGTGTGTACATAGAGACCATGATATGGCTGTATGCCAGAGCTTGTCTCTGGCACATTATATTTAAAGGGCTCTCTATGTTACACAAACACGTGTCAGATTAAACTAGTCAGGCAGCCCATTCTGGTTGGGCATGTTAATATTTTGGCAGCACTCTAACAGTGTCAGAGTGGAAGACCTGCACCGAAGCCCAATTCTTCTTCAGGGGCTGTGTATATGTGTATATGTGCAGGTCTGTTCTTATGGATGTAAATGGAAAGGAGTGGTACATTGACAGCAGCTATTCTTATTCATTATTCTTATCTGCTGATGGTACAATTAATTTCATTGCTTTGCTAAAAAGAGGAATAACTATCATAAGAGAAGTGTGGTTTGGCTGTTTCACAAAAGTACCATGGACCCGTGACCAGGAGGGTGTCGGGCCTGAAATCATGCTTTCTGTCTCCAATTCATGTCCACACAAATTTGTTTACACAGACAGTGGCATCGCAGTGGTCACATGCCCATGTGGGAACCTGAGTAGACACCATTCATAGATGGCGAACAGAAATGTACATTAAATGTGTCCTTTATATCAATATAGTGAGCAGAGTCTGCATTCTTATAATCCTTGTCTAATTGATTCATCTTGTACTGTGGCAGAATATTGAATGACAGAATTCCTTTTAGTATGTAGAGACAGGCAACAAATTTCTGTAAAACAGGTATAAATGTGGAATTAGCGTAGATAATTTGGACGATGAATAAGATAATCTTTAAAATAATCTTCTACATTTAATTTAAACTGATTGTGGATATTGTTGATGGTATTAAATATGGTCCAAGATGTGTAAGCAAAGAAACTGCTCACCAAACATTTTGAAACTGTCAGAGCATAGCTACAAGATCCTCATTTGTGAAGTAAAACAAACAATACACATCCACATAATCAACAAAACATTTCTCACAGTCCCCTACAACATCTATACAACTCAGTTGGATGTGTTTTGGACTGTGGACATTGCTACAAAATCTAAAAGGATATGTAAATGCTAAAGGGGATACTATTTGCTGTTTGGGGCATTTTGCAGTATTATTTCAAGTCAATTATAACATCCAACCAGCACTACAGTAGAAATAATGTCTTACCCTGACCCACCACTATGAACACTACTGATACAGAAAAAGAAACACAGAATCTGATACACAAATGAAGTGAATATTTGTTTTTTTCTGTATGGTATTGTTACACTATCACAGTGAACAATAACAGTTATTACTGTAAACATCAGGATATGTGTGTAAGGAGATACCCAAGATCTATTGCATATTATTGCTGTTGGAGAGAGCCCCAGGGTGAGATCAGGAATGGTGTAGACATTCACAATTCAAAACACTAAGCTTGGCCATCTAGAACTTGTTTGGAAATTTGCTGATGGTTGTATTTACTTAGTTCATTATATTGTTAGTTCATAGTTCACTATGTTAAGTTCATAGTATTAGGGCAAAGGTTCAGTATATTGAATATCACATTAGCACTGAATTTCAAAACTGTTTATATACTAACAATAAGCATGTTTGAGATCTCTAATGTTTTGATCTCTATATTCCTTGCAGACTGTTTCAGTGGTGGGTTCAGTGGATGGCCCCAACAGAAGTGGGCAGATGGAAATTGACCATGGATGCCTGGAGAAAGGTGTGTTGAACCAGGAGCTGTCCAATGGGCTGAGTCTGCATGGAGAAGAAACAAATGGTCTTGAAGGTGGAAATTTGGCAAAGTTTAGACTCCAGCAGCTGGAGACATTAACATGTCTACCCCAAATGCAGGGATGGGGGCCTGGGAATCCGAAAGGAGCCTCTACCCCCCAGCAACAGGAGGCAGACTGGAGTGACCAGAGCACAAGTAGCTTGGGGAATAGCGTAGACATGGAGAATGCTAGAACTCTGGTGGCCTTCTCAACTAGTGCAAATTCTAAGCCCCCCTGTAGTGTTTCTCAACCTTCTCATAACCCTAATTCACAGCTGTATGAGAAATTCAACCAGGAAATGGCTAATCGAAGAGATGGCGATAAGCAAAAAACATGGAGTGGTGATGATCAACGCTTCACTTCAGAGGATCTGAGCACCCTCCAGATGGCTTTAAATCAAGCCCGTAATGGTCACAAGCCACCAAACTGTGACTGTGATGGACCTGACTGTCCTGATTACCTTGCATGGCTGGAAATGAAGATCAAAATGGCAGGCAATGGCCAGGAAAAGGGTCTTTGCAAGTTATCAGGTGCTTCTCAGACAGAGCAACAACACTATCAGTCTCAGCCACAACTTCAACCCAATGGTGCAAACACCTCTTGTGGATCAGAATCACAGTCACAGAACCCTGTAAATCATCCTCCAGTCCCAAGACCTTATGCCCCCCTACCACCTATTCCCTGTTCTCCCAGTGTGCTATCCATTGCTAAGGAAAGGAATGTCAGTCTACAGACAGCTATTGCCATTGAGGCACTGACCCAGCTATCTGGCAATGGTGGGCCTATGGGTGAGCCACCATTTGGAAATTCCAACCACCATAGTTCACCACAGCATCAAGATGGGCTCAGATTGATTGCTTCATCACCTGGGCCCCATTCAACATCGTCTGCCTCCACTATACCCCAATCCTTCTCCTCTGGGCATTTCCCACAACATAATTCTTCATGGGAGCAACACAGGCCTGAGCCAAAGGGTCCTGCTCATCACTCCACACAATACAGGTCCTCCAACTCCCCCTTTCCAACCTCACACCCATCTACCCCTTGTCCATCACCCCACCAATGGCAACAAAGCACTAGTGCAAGCTGTGAGAAAAGCTCTCCTAGGAATCCATGGATATTGAATTCTGAAACTCAGGCTTGTTCTCCACACCCATCTCATGGCAGCAGTGAAGCAGACCCAATGTCTGAACTGAAACAGCTTCTAGGAGACAGCAGTGGAAAGTACACTAATACTAACTTCAAGTTTCCTGCCCCACCTCAAAATCTGAAAGAGAACCACTCAGTGCTGCCTCGTATCAAACAAGAGCTCAACAATGGGGACTACCCAGGTGAGATGGGTGTAGCAATGGGCCAGTATCGGATGATGAATAATCAGCAGCAGTTTCAAGGCCAGCAGATTTCTCAGTCTATTAGATACACAACTCAGGCAGCACTGCAACAGCACCTTCATCATAAACGTAACCTCTTTTCTGGTCCTCAAACTTTCGATCCTAGATCACCAATGACATGCCAGACTCTCCGCAAATGGTGGCCACAGACTACACCAGAGAGTGCTCTAACCATCAAACAGGAACCTAAGGAACCCAAGAAGAAAAAGAATACACAGAGTTCTCCTCTCCTCAAGCAGTCTGTTGGTGGACTGCTTGGTTCATTGGGCCCACCTCTTCCTAAACCTAAACCAATTGTCATTAAAAAGCCTAAGCAAAAGGCTTCTCAGCCTCTTTTTCTCCCACAGAAGCAAATCACAATGCAAAAGTCAAGCATGTCAGCGAGTATACCATCCTTATCCCAAATTACACCACCTCTACCTGTCATGGAGGCTGCACTTCCTCCCTGTATACCCCCATATAACTCCTCTCAGGTGGAAGTGAGCCAAGCAGCTCCAGCCCAATCTCAGGAATCAAATTTGAACAGCAGTAGTACCCCCATCTCTGGAAACATACCCCTAGCTTCCAGCCCTATTAATGTCTCTGTGCTCCCTGCCCAAGATGGACTGTCTAGCTCAGACCCAACCACTGTAGCTGAGGGTATCCTGCCCAGCACTTCCACAAGTCAGACAAGCGCATCTCAACCCAATCCACCTCTATGTGGCCTCAATTCCTTGGATCCAAAATTTGAGGAGCTGATTCGTCAGTTTGAGGAAGAATTTGGGGACACACCTGCACCTGCATTAGATGGTCCAGAGCAGGGTGCTGCTCCTTATGTAGTAACTGAGTCACACCCAAATTCTAACTCAGGACAAGGCACACCCCAGTCACCATCCACAGAGAAACTCAACAAAATTCCTGTCCCAACAAATGACCATGAACCTAGTTTGAAACAGAGTGAGGAAGAGAGTGAGGAGACATCCATGTCCACCAAACAGCTTTCTGCCATCAAACAAGAAAGTGAAGAGTATGAAGTAGATGTTAAGCCCTCAGATCAGCTACTGACTCTGGCAACAGAGGCTTATCTGCAGCAGCAACATCACAAAATCCTTGTAAACCCCTTCACCGCAACCTGCTCTCCTCCAAACAAACGCATGAAGATTGAAATATCAGGTGGTGTAACGGTGCTTTCCACAACTGGCCATTTCTCCACTGCAGAGGAGAATCTAGATACACCCACTAAAGATTGTGTTCCATCATCCCCTTCACTAAAAGGTTTTCTGGAATCTCCACTACGGTACTTAGATACCCCAACCAAAAGCCTTCTGGACACACCTTTAAAGGATGGTCAAGCAGATTTCCCCATCTGTGACTGTGTGGGTGAGTATCTTGATCTTGGGTTTCTAGGTGACTCAGCTGTTGCATGTAATGGTTCTGTCCCATTCTTAATTACAGTTCTGTAAGCCCTAATTATCTGCTAAAGTGTACTTGAAATTTGAATACTAGAAATGAGTTCCTTGAGTTCTGAAGTAAAACATCTTTATCATAAATATTTTTATCATGATTACTATCCAGTCCTAGCAGTATGAAATCATTCAGATCTTAAACTTGATTTATTGCCATAGAGAGTGTCTGAACATAGGTTCATGCAGATTAGATTATTATGATAGAGGCAAATAATTCTTTCCCTTTCAAGGTCCTGCATCAGTTTTGCATATTTGTCCCGGCATTGCTGGTCCATGACTGAGAATCCATCCTACTTTAGGGTCCCTCTCTTATCTTTCAGTGATCTGGCTACAGAGCCTCTCTTTGGGGGTAGGCAGCAGGAACAATAGCCCTTACAGAAGGGGTCCATTGTGTCATAGACTGTCTGGACAGTCCTGAGCCCTGCAAGAAGTTCTGTCTCTCATTATCATTCAGGCAGGAAAGATAAAGAAACTGTATTCATATATCTTATGGAACTACTCATATATCATATGATGTGGTATGTACACAGGTTAGACATTAAGACAGAGAGAGTCCAGTGATAGGAAGATGACTATATAGCCTACATGGTTTCCTCATGTTCTCTTCTACGTAGGTTCTAAGGGAAGAAAGTCTGTATGATTGCTAATTTTAAACATACCCTATTGTGTTTCAAAATATATGTATTCTGTCACAAAATCTGAATGTGTGAGATGAGCCAAAGCTGAATGCTTGTTGGCTTATTGCTGTCATCAGGAACTAAGGTCACCCGGCAACCAGTCTCCCTGGTTAAACCACTCCACACACACACACTACTGCCAAAAGCACAGTGAAAAACAGTAGAATCAGATATAGTATGCCTGTACACACAAGGCAATGGCTCATATTCTGAGCTACGTCTGTCGACCTATCTGTCCTACAGTTTGGCTTTTACTTCTCTATGTCACTTCCTCCAGCTAGCTCCACCTCTGTTACTACTAACACCCAAAGTGGAATGTGACCTTAAATTCTCTCTGCTTCAGACCAGTGTTCACTCTCATATGTACACACACACACACACACACACTCATTGAGTGCTCCCTTCCAAACACCACATTAAAGTCTATTTTTTAATACCAAAATCTCTTTTTAAAGCTACTTTGACATTAGGGTGTATCTAGTTTGTTTTTCTTTTTGTTCTCCTCTGCTAAAATACAGTTGCCTGATTTTAGAGGTATAAAGTATATATATATATATATGTGTGTGTGAATGAAGACCAAAAGAATCCTCATGAAGGTAAATTGTTTTTAGTGGTCGTTTTCACTCACTCTCTCCAACTATCTCTATTTCCCTAGAGCACATCATAGAGAAAGATGAAGGCCCATACTACAATCATTTGGGATCAGGGCCAACTGTGGCTTCAGTAAGAGAGCTTATGGAGGACAGGTGAGAAACTCTAGTCTAGCCCCAGTAACACTGATATGCCCTTCCTAGTGCCCCCTTTTGTCTCCATCAGTGGGTGAACATGATCTGAGGGATTGAGCTGGCATTAATGTTTATGTATTATGTATAGTGTCATATCCATGAAATTGATGCTGAGAAAAGATATTAAGAGCTCTGTTCTTATGCTAGATTAAAAAAAATGTTTAATAATATTAATATTTAGCACCTGATCTAGAGTGTAACCTACATATTCAATTCCTGTGGAACATTCACTTTAATTTCAATAAATGCATTTGACATTTTGCTAATCTTTTGTTCAATTTAACTGATTTACTGCATTATTTAAATTGTGTCTGTATTTGGTTTGTAATTGATGGACGTCATTCAAAAAAACTCTTTACTTGGTGTGATCTAATGTTTTTTTAGTTCCTATCCTACTAGCTTTTTCTCTGTCCTTAGACACTGGCGTTTTCTGAGGCAAAGCCTAATGCCAACCAAGAAACCTTGTTAATAATGAAAGCTGTATAGAGAAAAAGTGCAAACACTCAAAGACAAAGGCATGATTGGAAGCTCAACTTTCAAATTTGACTTTACACAGGGAAAAGCTGTTCCTGGCTTGTATAATTTGCTTTAGAAGTTCCACTTGTGCCTGTTTTTCACTGAGCATTCTAAGAGTTGTAGCTAGAAGATCCTGGCACAAGACTCTTGCACAGCTGTGGATAAAAATCTCTCTCTCCATTTGTATTTGCTGTGCTTCATTTCTTGTCCTCACTTCTCCGCCTGCTCTCTGTTGCCCTCCCTTCCTCCCTTCTGCAGCTTCTCTGTGATCCCATCCCTAGGGAATCCATGACCCATAATGCAATAGGAGTAAAGAGGAAATAATCACCATCAGTAGAACCAGAAGAGAGAGAGAGAGAGAGAGAGAGAGAAAGAGAGAGAGCATAGGAGGAATTAAGTCATTTATTTAGTAAAACAAGACAGAAGAGTGAGTGACGGTCAGTGTGGGTGTATTTCAATAATCTTAAAAACAGAGCTGGAACACACTACCCCAAAAGGCCAAACTGCTAAATGGAAAAGGAGTTGGGAGTCGGGGGTTGGCACAAGAACTCAAAATTTCTCACCCTAAGTTAATCCTGAAGTGACCTCTGACCCAGCTAGGGCCACCCCATGGAGCTTGATCCTTCTTTGCTGAAGTGTGTGATTGTAGATGAATCCATGGTGGGTGTGTGTGTTAAACCTCATTGACACCGTCATTATGCTAAAGAAAATGCTGGGTGATCTGCAGTGATCTGCACTGCAAGTGCTTAGCATCTCCTGTTAATATATAATCCATGCATAGGTGCACATGCAATACATTTGCATATGCTCTTGTCACAAAATTAGGCTCACCTATAGTCATGTGCACACACAGAGACGGAAAATCATCATCTACGTAATGCAGTTCTGGTGTTTTTATACTAAAGTGAATATTGTGAACAGTTCTTAGGATCAGAGATCTCTGAAAAACAACTTTGTATTTTTCTTAGTGTATATATATATATATATATATGGAGCTTTAGTTGAAAAGATATTCATCCTTTTGCTCCAAGAATAATGTCCTTTGTATTTGAGGTATGTAACAGACAAAACAATTCATAGAATTCAAGAAATTCTAAACAACTTGGAGACAGGCAGGTTATTCTGCAATGGTGTGTTTAAATATGGAACTAAGTGTTTATACACAACCCCCACAAAACTACAAAAAAGGTAAAGTGCTCCATCTAGAGGGAAACTAGACAAGTTGGCAATCTAAATGCTGTTTTTTTTAGGTCACCATCAATATACTTTGTTTAATTGTCTGAAATAATGCTATAATTTATAACAACTGTCTCTTTCAGTTCCTGATCAACAGCCTCATTCTAGAAGCTAACTATTAAATGGTACAAATTAAAATAAACCTGCTTCTTTGTGTTTACTACTGCAGGTATGGAGAGAAAGGTGAGGCTGTCCGTATAGAGAAGGTAGTGTACACAGGAAGAGAAGGCAAGAGCTCCCAAGGATGTCCTATTGCAAAATGGGTAATTCTGAAATCTTGTACACCAGCACCAGCACCAGAACACCAGTGTCTAATTGATGTAACTGTAAACTGCAAATCTTTAGGAACTGGAATCATACATAATCTATCATCGGTCAGAAGTAGCAATGGGCAATTCACTGAGAGGCAACCTGTCCTCATTAGCCAAAGGCTATAAAGCAGCAGGTTTGCACTATGTATTAGCTCACACACAGGCAGCTCACACTCTCTATACTAATGGGTTTATGGTTCAGCGGTGTAGATGCCAAATTATTCTTATAGTACCAGAAACATTTCACCCACAGATATTCTCCTGCTACATAATACATTCAGATATATACTGAAACGTTATATAAGGTCTGTCCAGAAAGTAATGAGAATTAAATTCCACACACTCTCCAATGCAACTGGAGCAACGGTACGTGAACATATTCTGCATGAAAGTCAGTAAATGTGCACCAGAAACTCTTGAAATGTTGAAGAAAGGTTATGGACAAGCTACCCTATTGTCATCTCATCGTTCAAGAGAGCAACATTTCCTTCCAGACAGACCTTGTATAATCTACCATTTTACCATATTTCATTAAAACTGTGGTAACATTGCAATGAATTTAAGTAAAACAATAAAAAATGAATAAAACTAACAAAGAAACAGCTGGAACAAATGTGGAAAGGTATTTCCTTCTTTGTCCTTTGCTAATGTATATTTCCATATTAGCATTTGCATTAAGTTCTATTTGCATAGTTAAGTCACATACTGTTGTAGGTGGAGGCCTTTATACTTTATACTGTAGCTCTCTGGTGTATACAATATATTGCCAAAAGTATGAGGACACCTGACCAGTCACACCCATAATGGCTTGTTAAACATACCATTATAGATTTATCCCCCCATAGCTTTATAATAATTCCCACTCTTCTATGAAGGCTTTGCATTAGATTTTGGAATGTGACTGTGGGGGTTTGTGCTCATTTTGCCCAAAGTCTAGTGGTGAGGTCAGTCTAGCCTGCAGTCAGCATTCCAATTCATCCCAAAGGTGTTCAGTTGGGTGGAGGTCAGGGGTCTGTGCAGGCCACACCAGCCTTGGCCAAGCCACTTTCTGTACCTCACTTTCTGTCTGACACTGCAGTACAATCACATTCTACTGTATATTGTATCACACTACAAGCAATTAACATGTTTATATATGTAAAGCATTACTGGTTCTACAGTAACTTTTAAAAAAGCATGTAAATGATGTTTATTAGATGTTTATTTAGCATTGTTGGAAAGATTCTCCTGTGTCAATACTTTGTAACAGTCAGGTCTAACTAAATTTTGATAAAAATAAAAGTCCTCAGGATGGAGGGCATTAATCTTTATGCTTTCTTTTAGTTATGTTGTAGCCCAAAAGAGTTAATTCCTTACATTGAGTAAACTACAGTCATTATATTGAGGAATATGCATGTATAATGTGCTAGGCTTTAAACAGATTTTAGTAGTCATAATGAACAATTTAGTCTAGTTATAACTTTGGCTCTTTGTTCACTCCATGTTTTCCCCCTGCAGGTGATTCGACGTGGCAGTGAGAAAGAGAAGTTGCTATGTCTGGTGCGAGAACGGGCTGGGCACCACTGTGCCAATGCTGTCATCGTCATCGTCATCATGGCATGGGAGGGCATACCAAGGGCTTTTGGTGATAAACTTTATCAAGAGGTCACTGAGACGATCACCAAATATGGCAATCCCACCAGCCGCCGTTGTGGCCTCAATGAGGAGTGAGTGAGGAAAAATGCTGTGCCTCTTTCCCTGCACATTTCTACACTGCTTCTAGAATGAAATATGCTGTACATATCGATATACTTTCAACTTATTGCAGTTTCTTGTACTTTGGCAATAATGACTGATAGTTTTATAGTATGAACTGATCATTTCAGCCCATTGGTTGTTATTTATAAGTTCAGTGTCCCAATGGTCTAAGCCTTCACCCTACTGTGAAACCCAGTTTGTAAACCATATGTAATGAAGGACAGCACTAAACTGTACTGTTCTGTGGCCTTCCACCACTTTTTGAATAGTCCAGTGATTGTGTTCTGAAACGCAGCTTTGTGTTCTGCAGCCGTACTTGTGCGTGCCAGGGAAAAGACCCCGAGACCTGTGGTGCTTCATTCTCTTTCGGGTGTTCTTGGAGCATGTACTTTAACGGGTGTAAATATGCCCGCAGCAAGACCCCCCGCAAATTTAGACTGCAGGGAGACCACCCCAAAGAGGTTAGTGGCTTTATCTCAATTATAAAGCTTTTCTTTACATTGTGTATGGTTATATGAGGTATTATCATCATGTAGTACTAAGTATGTTAGTAAGTACTATGATCATATGACTCCAAATGGACTTGCAAGTAGATGCATGGTGATTTGCAAGTAGTAACACACCATGTATTTCAATGCAAATTAATTGCAAATGCCATGTGTTTCATGGTTACTTACTAAAGAACAAACAATACTGAAACATTTGTTGTAACATGAATATCTAGCTTATTTAAGTTATTTCATGCTAGTCAGACAATACTGTATCTCAACTGCCTAAACACAAATATATCTGGAAACAAATGTAATGGCATTCTCACTCCACAGGAAGAACTTCTCAGGGATAACTTCCAGGACTTGGCCACTATAGTGGCACCTGTATATAAGACACTGGCCCCTCAGGCATACCAAAACCAGGTAAGAGCTGCCACATGTTTCTCTCAGAAACAATAATCATCCCAGGATAAGGACCTCTATTTTTCTTATTCAAAAACATGTACATCGTATACACAGACTTGTTCCATTGTCTGAGCACAAGAAACCCATAAAACTGGATCAAATCTTGTGTATAAGTGGACTGAACATTGTGCCATGATGCATCGTAATGCAAAAATGTGATGACATGCATCGTGGAGATGGCCGATATCATGTGCGCTCTGTTTATAATGGCATATAATGTATGTAATAGTATTTTTTGAACATCAGAGGGCTATCTACCCTCACTAGCAAGTCATACATCATGGTCTCAGACAACAGCCTAGCAGTTTCAAAACAAAAGCTAACGTAATGCAAACTTTGAAAGAGGCAGACAGCGCAGTGATAATAATAGATGGGTGGGCTTTGAGGGCTACTCAGCACTATGTCACTACAACAGCATATGTGATCACTGGAGACTGGGAAGTGGCGAGCTTTATACTCCAAACATGCCATCTTTTCAAGCCACATACTAGGCTAAACATGGCCAAGGAAATTGGAAGTGGGAGCTTGAAAAAGCTAATCACAACATTGCTGTCATTATGGACAATGCTTGAAATAGCAGTGAAGGAGGCTGGATTAGAACACAAAGTGTTTTGCCCACACTTAAAAGCTTGCTTTCCAAGCAGGACTAAACCACATAAACCGCATCAGCCAGTTGTTGGGTCGAGTGAAATTATTATTGCAATTATTATTGAAATTATTATTAGTGATTATTACAGATCCCCCTGCATAAACTCATCAACTTTCTTTTAATTTGAAAGAGACTAAAAAAAGTTTTTACTCAAAAAAACTAGACAATATTTTGTTATTCTTCAAAAATAAAAAAGGAATGGTTTCACTTATTTAAGTTATTTAAGATATGGTGAAGCTGCGAAAAACATACAATGCATGTATGTATATGTACATTGTTTTACCCTTCAGAAATAAAAAACGACTGACTTTCATAATTGTTCTATCGAATCGTGAACTCAGTATCATGAATGGAATCAAATCATGAGCAGACTGTATCGTTAGACTCGTTTTGAACAGTACAGGTGTTCAATACAGGTGCACTTTCTAGTTTCTAGTTAGGATTATTCTCAGTCAAGCAGTGACACTTCAAGCAGTACTGCAGTATCTGATCCAATCGTACCAGCACAGCACACACTACCACCACAGAGTCACTGCAGTGCTGACAATCATCCACCACCCAAGTAAAACCACTGAAGAATGGGGTAAAAAAAAAGCAGCTAGCAAAATCAAATTGACTACAGTCTCTATGTCTAAAACTATAAAGTGCACCTGTACTGTATAGTCAGTGGAGCTCATACATTGAAGAAGGGAGTGTAGGAGGTGGTTTTAATGTTATGGCTGATCGGTGTATGTGCTATTGTTAAAAGGAGGATACAGAAAGCTGAACCACCACATTATAGCCTACTCACTGGTCCTTGCAAGTGATCAAACATGACAATGTTATTTTACTGGGAAATTGAACACAGAGACAGACAAAAAAGACACAAAACACAGAATGATAAGGAGAGTAAAAAAGTGTGTGCTGGTCTGTTTTAGCAAAATTGTGTATGCTGTTTTTTTTCAGTGTGCAACTGAGAAATCAGCACTGGACTGTCGGCTGGGGCTCAAAGAAGGACGGCCCTTTTCTGGCATCACTGCATGCATGGACTTCTGTGCCCATGCTCACAAAGACCTACATAACCTCCAAAACGGCTGCACTGTGGTAAGGGGGATATGTGTGGGTGTGTGCATTTGTCTGTCTTGATTTTGGATGTCTATTTGTATGAGTGGACCTGATGTTTATACTTTTGTTTTTGTAAGTATTTAACCTCAATTTCCCAATGATAGACTATAGCTGATGTACCTTGGTGTTTTTGTTAGCAAATCAATCACATATTAAAAACAGGTCTGGGACTGAAACAGAGATTCATGTTTTATACTGATAATAAAGTAAGGAGGTCCTCTGTTATACAACCCCAATTCCAATGATGTTGGGACGTTATGTAAAACGTAAATAAAAACAGAATACAATGATTTGCAAATACTTTTCAACCCATATTCAATTGAATACGCTATGAAGACAAGATATTTAACATTCAAATGGATAAACTTTCTTTGTTTTTGCAAATATTCACTCCTCATTTTGAGTTTGATGCCTACAACAGTTGGGACAGGGGCGTGTTTCCCGCTGTTACATCACCTTTTCTTTAACAACACTCACTAAGCGTTTTGGAACTGAGGACACTAATTGTTGAAGCTTTGTAGATGCAATTCTTTCCAATTCTTGCTTGATGTACAACTTAAGTTGCTCAAGAGTCCAGGATCTCTGTTGTCACATTTTGCGCTTCATAATGAGCCACACATTTTCAATGGGAGTCAGTCTAGTACCTGCACCCACACAAATAAGCAGGGATGTCCCTGAAAAAGATGTTGCTTGGATGGCATTGTATGTTGCTCCAAACCCTGTACGTACCTTTCAGCATTAATGGTTCCTTCATAAATTTGCAAGTTCCCCATGCCATGGGCACTACCACACCCCCCTACCATCATGCTGGCTTTTGAACTTTTCCTGTTTGGCCTGGAGGACACGACATCCATGATTTCCAAAAACAATCTGAAATGTGGACTCGTCAGACCACAGGACGCTTTTCCACTTTTCAGCAGTCCATCTCAGATGAGCTTGGGCCCAGAGAAGCCGGCGGTGTTTCTGGGTTTTGTTGATATATGGCTTTTGCTTTGCATGGTAGAGTTTTAACTTGCACTTGTAGATGGAGCGACAAACTGTGTTCACTGACGATGGTGTTCTGAAGTGTTCCTGAGTCCATGTGGTAATATCCCTTACAGAATGATGTTGGTTTTTACTGCAGTGCCACCTGAGGGATCAAAGGTCACGCGCAGTCAATGTTGATTTTTGGCCTTGCCACTTGGAGAGAGTTCTCCAGATTCTCTGATTCTTTTGATGATATTATGGACTGTAGATAATCCCTACATTCCTTGCAATTGCACATTGGAAAACATTGTTCTTAAACTGTTGCTCACGCAGTTGTTCACAAAGTGGCTAACCTCGGCCCATCCTTGCCATGACTGAGCGTTTCAGGGATGTTCCCTTTATACCCAATCATGACACTCAACAGTTTCCAATTAACCTGTTCACCTGTGGAATGTTCCATACAGGTGTTTTTTGAGCATTCCTCAACTTTCCAAGTCTTTTGTTGCCCCTGTCCCAACTGTTTTGGAACTTGTTGCAGGCATCAAATTCAAAATTAGTGAATATTTGCAAAAAAAATAGAAAGTTTATCCATCTGAACATTAAATATATTGTGTTTGTAGTGTATTCAATTGAATATGGGCTGAAATTGTATTGTTATTATTTATGTTTTACACAACATCCCAACTTCACTGGAATTGGGGTTGTATATTTTATTACAATATTAATTAATTAACTGTGTAACTATTGTTGACTGCAATAACTGTTAATAAACTTTTCTTGTTTTCAGGTTTGCACTCTTACAAAAGAGGACAATCGGGCAGTAGGTATAATCCCAGAGGATGAACAGCTTCATGTGCTTCCGCTTTATAAGCTATCTTTGACTGATGAGTTTGGCAGTGAAGAGAACCAGCGCCGGAAGATACAGAATGGTGCAATACAGATGCTCAGCAAGTTTCGCCGGGAGGTCCGGAAGCTTCCAGAACCTGCCAAGTCCTGCCGGCAACGGCGGCTAGAGGCCAAGAAAGCTGCATCTGAGAAGAAGAACAAGAAACAGCAGCTGTCGGAAACACCCGAAAAGACTATTAAGAAAGAGATTGCTCAGCAAGGCAATAAAGGTGAGACTGTCGCATATGAAGATAAATAGTAATTGGCTGGATGTTCCACACATCCTATGATGCATAGTTATCCATTACCAGAGTAATATGGTAAACAAACCTTGTACATTATTTTCAAAGGTCTATGTACTCATCATGTGCCAAAATGTGAAATTTAGATTCCTATATCTGTTTTGATAAAAATAGTATCTAGTGTCTCATTATGAAATTAATTGTTTCATATGCTAATAATTTTCCTCTTTTCAGGAATTCCACAAGAGGTGAAGCCCACCATCAAAACAGAACTGGCTGACCACTTTCAGGCTCTCAATGGAGCCTTCGATGGCTACCCACACCCTGGGACTGCCAAAATGTGTCCTGATCCCTACAGTATGAAAGGTGCCTACTCTTCCTATCATGGTCCCTATGCAATAGGTAGTCTGCCTTCCAACAGCCAGTCTTCTACACAGAGCCCCATCAATGGCTTCCATCCAAACCTCCAAGGGATTCCCTACAATTACTACAACTATGCTCCGAAAGGACTTTTGCCCCCTGAAGTCTTGGGCTATGTGGGTCATAATGGGGCCTGTCAAAAGACAGCTGGAGAACAGAAACCCAATATCCAGAGTCTTCAGGCTAGGCAGGTACCAAACCATGCTGATCATGACTGCCAACAAGGAGTCAACATGGCCAACCACAGCTACCGACAACAGTCTGACCTTTCTGAGTCTCAGGCTCCACCTAAACGCGCTCAATCTGCAGCTCCAGATCAGATGCACCGTGTCACACCAATCATCAAGCAGGAGCCCATGGAAGTACCTCTATATGACACCAGAACTGATGGGAAAGTCCGAAGTGTCACCCCACAACCTGAAACCTGGCCAGTGCGCACACCAAATGGCAGCTTATCATCCAAGGACTGGGATGGAAATCTCAGACCAGGACAAACTCATTCACCCTTCACTCCAGAAAATCATCGGCTCCACCAGCAGCACCACAGCCAACTTCAACATTCAAAATATGCCCAACAGCAGCAGCAATGGCGCTCCTATACTAGTAGTTCAGTAGCCTCCCCTGATCCCTCTCCAGCCCTTAAGGCAGGCCAATCTCCCACCCCTTCCCCTCACCCAACTACCCCACAACACTGGGGCAGCCCTGCCCCCAGTCCACAGCCCAAGGCATGGGGTCAACCAGGATACTTGAATTATGGTCATAGGGGACTTAGACAAGGAACTCTTGTTGGGGCTTTCCCAGACAACATGCTGGCTGAGGCAGCAGAGATCCAAAGCTCCACTCCCCTGGCTCTCCAGGAAAAGGCATGGAAATCTGGAGGTGCCTCTGCAGCAGGAAGCAATCCATCCCCTGCTCCAGAAGGTCGTCTGTTTCCAGATGCGCTGCAGAAGGTCAATGGACAGGCATGCTGGGATAGTGAGGTGGAAAGTGAACGAGAGGCTGAAGAGGAGGAGGTGTGGTCAGACAGTGAGCACAATTTCCTAGACCCCAACATTGGAGGAGTAGCAGTGGCTCCTGGACATGGCACCATTCTCATCGAATGTGCCAGACGGGAGCTACATGCCACTACACCCCTGAAAAAGCCAGACCGCACTCACCCGTCCCGCATCTCCCTGGTGTTCTACCAGCATAAGAATCTGAATCAGCCCTGTCATGGTTTGGCATTGTGGGAAGCCAAAATGAAGCTGCTGGCTGAGAAAGCGAGGCAAAGGCAACAGGAGGCAGCTCTTCTGGGCCTTACACAGGAAGACATCAAAGCTTATGCAAAGAAACGCAAGTGGGCTGATGGAGTAATGAGTTCCACCTCCGAGCCAATCAAGAACAAGCGGGATGGGGTGACACGGCTGGCCCCCACACAGCACACCACCACCATGGTCACAGTCTCACCCTACGCCTTCACCCGGGTCACAGGGCCCTACAGTTGCTTCGTGTGATGTCTGTAAGAGTGGAATGGAAGAAGGGAGTGGAATTGTAAGATGGAAAAAAAAATCTTACTCTCTTTATGGCCCTGTTCCTCTCCCTACTCAGTATCTCCTCTCCCAGACCAACCAGGGAGATGGTGGATTAAGAGACCCATTTTCTAATTATTTTTTTTTTTACCTCATGTTTTGGTGGCAGTTTGGGAGTTCCCCAAATGAACATGCTGCCTATGGTGCTCTTGTTCTCTCCAAAATGGAAGGGATTCCATAGTTTACCCTCCCTAAGTGAATTTAATGATTCTAATATTATTTCTATCAATATTATGATTGCTAATGTTACTGTTGATGTTATTACAGGTATTGTTATTATATGATGAAGATGACTATTTTTTATTTTAATTGTATTGTTTTTCCTCAGTGTCATTATTATGATTGTTTTAAGATTCCCCCCTCTCCTGAAGAGGAACAATCTCGTCACTCTTGCTTGTTCAATATGAATGTGTGAGCAAGTTGAATGAATTTAGCATTTTTTTTTTGCCCATCAGCCTCTTCATAAAACAGCACCTTTACATCACTGCGAGCCAATTGTCTACAACCTACGTAAGACACTTTGGAGAAGGACAATGTTTGTAAGTGGGCTAGGTCCATTCTACAGTCACAGCGTGTATGACCAAAACAAGTGACAGAAATCGTGGCACCAATGCTGGCCTTTCTATTTAGTGCCACTCATAAATACTGAGCTTTTTTCCTGATCCAATGGTGCTTATTTCTGTCTTAGCTGTCATTTGCTCTCATCATCGTGGCAGATGGCAATGGACCAAGGTGCTCTTTAAAAGCAGAAAAGGTCCAGTTAAACAACCAGCTGACCTTAGATGTCATTGCCTGAGGCATCCTCATCATCAACCAGACGGTGCTGACTCATTTCTTCATGGTGCAGTATCTAGTTCCTATCCATGAGACAGCAGTAAGTCAATGCTCTGTCCGAGGTGCTACTGTAGTATGGTCCTCCCTAACAAAGCCCTATAGATGACCTAGACTGGGACTTGTGCTCTGCAGCACAAATGAGCTATTTTAACCTGTAAACTGCTGGAGTTGTAGAACTCTACTCCAAATGTGAGGTAGTTAGCTGACAGGCTAAAGCTTCGGTTAAAGTGAGACCATTCAATGGGATTGGTGCTACTCACTAGTCTTTCCATGCCTCTTTGTCTGCTTTTGCCCTTACAGATGATCTCCCCATAACACCTGGAATTTAGGTGCTTCTGCTCAACATATTTGTTAATAGTGTAAATGTGGGGAGAGCTGAAGGGCTGCAGGTGGTTTACAAAAGGCAGTAGGCTTCTTGGTGCTTACAGATCACAGATAGTCTGGTGCTTTTGAAGCTGTCCTTTAGCTCTTTACCTCATGTTGAGATGTACCCAGTCACAACATGCTACTAATACACAGGCTCTAGAGACCGTAGGTCTTTGGCCTACATCCACATACTTATCTACTTTGTTTTTTTATTATTATTTATTACATTATAATGACTATGATGATTATTGTTAATGTGCTTGCTGTAATTGTTTTGTTTCACTTTAAACAAATTGTAAATAGAAGAAAAGATTTTATAAAAGCACTTTTAATCTTGATTTTAAGGAGGAAAATGATGATAATGGAATATTGACAACTTGAATCCTAATTTTTTTTAATGGAATTTTATTGGGAGAGAAATGTAAATAATTAAATATTTAGGTAAGATTATTTAACTGGTGAGGAATAAATCATGAATGATTCTTTTCATTTTTAGTTGTCAGCATGTTAAGCCCTCAATACTAGAAGAAGAAAGCTGGTCCAGGTCAGTACTCTTTCTCTGACACTTTTGGACCCTGCTGTGTATTCTCTGTACTTAGTATACTGCTGTTCTTTTTAATAAGTACTGTACTTAGACCGATACCTCTGAACAAGCACCTATTATAGCAGCTTCCTCTTTCAACACATGACCCAGACAGACTTGAAAATAAAACCTACAGCAACACACAATTGGAGGTTTTCACAGGATATCATCATGTGACACGATATAATCCTGTCCACCCCTGGTCACAGACAGATATGTGGTCCGAGCTTAAAAGGAATATCAAATTAATTTCCTATTTAAAAGCCCTTATTCAAGTGAAAGGCTGTGCATGTGTCTTACACTGTACCATATTTTCAGTAGGACATGTGATTTTACACCTTAGCAAGTTTCATAAATGTAATTTCTTCTTAAGGTGCGAAACTCTTTTTAGATCATTGTGTTTCAGGTTTGTGTTTTCTTGAAGCCACTTGATTTCATATTTGACAGAAGTTACATTTTTAATCATGGTGCTACCTGTAGAGGTCACTGTAGAAATGCAGAGCATAGCAAAAGCTGTGTCCTTTTCAAAATCTTTATATGAGCCATTGTCTTGGTTTAAGTGTATAGGAAACATCTATGGTGCTGACTGCTTATTAAAATGTTTCTCACTTAGTTGTGTTGAAAGATGCCCAAGATGATCATGCACTCGGATGTTTTGGCAGTTCTCGCTCTTTTTTAACCCTAATCCCAAACAACAGAAAATGGTACTTGAAGCAGATATTTAGACTCAATGATATTATACAGCTAAAAAAATTTAAACATGTATTCTATGGAGAAGAACAGACTGTTAACCTTTTTTTTCTATTCTCTTGATTATACCCAGGCATTCCTTGCTTAATGTCTCACACAAACACTCTCAAGCTCAAATGCTTTTTTGTCCCCGTTTCTCAGCACTCAGCATCACAACCATGATCATGCCCAGTTTTACTTATTAAATAATGACAAAAAAAACAAATAACTGGCAGCTACATTCCTATTAGTTAAAGATTGTTATTGGTTCTATTGTTACATGTTGAATATGCAGTATGTTTTTGTTTTCTTTTAAAAAAAAAAAAGGTTTTCTTTTGTTTGGTCTCTCCTTGTAGCTGTTTGGTGTATTATGTGAATACATAGTGTATGTGGTAAAACCCACAATACTGTTTTATGTTCTTTAAAAGTAAAAAAAATGAAAGAAATAAAAAAAATACATTTGCCTTCTTGTACTGGTTCATAATTCCAACATGTTTGCAACATTGTAATAACAATACACTAATTATAAAACTAGGTAGCTGTTGGTAATACCTGTTGGTTCCACATCTGACAGCTGCAGAAACATGGATTTATGTCCTGTGCCAAATGATCTAGTAGTTAGTCTTAGCATGTGCTTATAGTTTATGGTATCTATTAAACTGTGTGCTAATAATAGGAATCTCCATTTTACATTGCAACTTCAAAAACAAGTATATGAACCAAAAGTCAACACTACACCACATGTAGTATGACGCACCTCAGGTGCATCATAATTAGTAGGTATGACCATAACTAATCATAATGCAGCACAAAGTGACATTTTCACCATCATCCAATCATGAATACAAGCAGTCAGTCAGTCATTATCTGTACCGCTTATTCCCAGTTATGGGGTCACGAGGGAGCCGGTGCCCAGCCGGCAACTCTGAGCGCAAGGGCAGGAACCA
>JAOTRJ010000030.1:1028580-1039907 GCA_028564905.1 Leptodoras praelongus | reverse complement strand
AGGCCCTACACCATACTAATACATTATTGTGGTCTAAAATGACAGGTGTTTCAGTTTCATTGTCTAACCCCTGTATAATATTGCAGTTGACTGCACACAAAGGCAATACTTTATACCTTATAGTTTTGTTAAAGTCTTTTGTGCAGTGCTTTATTATGCATGATATGAAACCCTAAATCTAGTTTGGCTCAAGTATAATAGCTGTTATTACTGCCTTCCGCAGAGTACACCCCAAGCAATGTGGGTCCCAATGGCGTGAGGCGACACCCCCTCCTTTTCAACATCTCCATCCCAAATCATGAGCGGGTTACGGCTGCTGAGCTCCGGCTCTACACCCTGGTCCAGATCGACAGGCACCTGTATGCTGGCGTTGACCGGACGGTGACCGTTTATGAAGTGGTTCCGCGGAACGACAGCTGGTCCGAAGACAATGAAGAGGAACAGGTACAGCTAGTGGAGTTGGCATCACGGCAGGTTTATGGCACGGACAATGGCTGGGAGACTTTTGACATGACCGACGCCATGCAACACTGGCGCAGGTCCAACTACGGCAACACCCACCGACTGGAGGTTCATATTGAAAGTTTAAACTCACAGAATGGATCAGAGTTTGAAGGTCCTGCCACGGGTGGTGACTTGAAAATCGATACCAGTCAAGAAGAGAGGCACAATCCTCTGATTATTGTTTTCTCTAATGACCAGAGTGCAGATCACAGAGGGGAAAAACAGGAGTTAAACGAGATGATCAAGCATGAAATGCCTAGCACTGGCCTGAATGACAACCTGGGAATAGAACTCATGGATCTCTGGGGTGAGATAGGGAGTATGGGACCAGAAGGAGGCAAAGCAGACGAACCAGATGAAGAAGCTCTCCTGCAGATGCGCTCCAACCTCATTTATGACACAGTCTCCAGGATTCGACGGAATGCAAAGGTCAACCAGTGCAAGAGGAGTTCCTTGTACGTTGATTTTCACGACATTGGTTGGGACTCTTGGATCTTAGAACCTCAGGGCTATGAGGCATATGAATGTACAGGAGCCTGTACTTACCCCCTAACCAAACATGTCACTCCAACCAAGCATGCCATTGTTCAGACTCTGGTCAGCCTTAAAAGACCAAAGACTGTGTCCAGAGCTTGCTGTGTCCCCACAAAGCTTGACCCCATCTCGCTTCTCTACCTTGATGATGCAGGTGTGGTCACCTACCAGTACAAGTTTGAAGGCATGGTAGTGGCAGAGTGTGGTTGCAGATAGTCTTCAGAGCAATTGGTGGGGAAGTTGGTAAAGGTTTGGTAACGGACACTGACAAATGGAGACATTTCTATGTCTTAGAGGAATCAAAGACCGTAGTTCCTGGTCAACAGGATAAAATCAAGACATAAGACGTCCCACCATGAAAGGGCTGTTCTTTACTTTAAATATAGATACTGCCTTCAAGAGAAAGATTAGAAGCCAAATGTACAGTGCATGACAACCCTTTAAGAAGTCTCTGAACATGGAATTCCAGATTGAGAGGAAAACAAGGCAACAAACCACTAACTCAACTAACTCAACATGACTGCAGCTACAGACAGGAAGCGGTGTGTTGCTGTCAGGAAGCGGTGTGTTGCAGTCAGGAAGCGGCGTGTTGCATGGTGTTTTGACGTTTGCTGGGTGTGATAGATGATCGCAATAGAAAGACAGACTCCTGGCTTTTTCAATGGCCACTCCATTTTACGTCAACAAAGTTCTTTCTAATAGCAGGTGCCTTAGAAACATTTTTTGGTTTTGGGGGTGGTGGGGTAGGGGGGGGGGGTCTGTGAACTTGTGGAATCCCCCAGTATCCAGTCTCCATAGCACCGTATCTACATCCTTCTCTGCCCTGAGTCAATACACGGCTTCCTGCATAACTGAAAGCATGTGATACAGGCCATCCAAGTCAAAGCAATATCTGGGAAGACTTTGAGGAACGGAAGTGTGTGAAACTAACCAGAATGATCTAGCGTGAGATGGTCTATCAGTCAATGTGAAAAAAAAAAGAGAGAGGTATTCCTGTTTTTGTTTTGCATGGACACCCTCTGGACATTCTGCACATGCAAAATATGAGCCTTCTCCAGCCAGGTGTAAGGCAGTCATCGCTATTCAGAGGAAGAACATTCCTCTTGTTAAATGCACACATGGCCAGTCAGATTCATGCTTTTTAAGTTTAGCTTTACCTCTCTGGATTGCCAAATATACGACAAGGAGCACAAGAGCAGATGGAGGAAGTTCTTTCTCTTTCCAGTGTGTGAGGCATGGCAGACTGCATCCCGAGGGTGCTGGTCGGTGTGAGGTGAAGGGGTAGAGGTTATGGGGTTATCTGCATTCTGTTGCCTCGCATGCCGTGAGAGCTACGCTCCCAGGCTTTGAGCCGTCCATGATAAGAAGGTGTTGGAGCTGAGAAACATGCAAGTGACCATTTCAAGCAACTTTTCTTGCTGTCAAGATTCCACCATTGCTTCAACTCCCTGAATCCTGACGGGAAGGAATTACATGTTAGTTTATGGACACTGGTCCACTGGTCACATTCCATCCTTTCCATTATATAAAAACTAAACTGCACAATTGCTCAGAGTGCCAGAGGTGTGGAGCTTTAAGGGTATGTTCTTGGTGTTTACCGTTCCACCTAGGTTAGGATATAACCTTCAGCATCCCACCATAGAGACCAGCTGTTTGTACAGTTTGCTACTTTTCTCTAACTGCAGTCTCCCAGTTTAGATTTCTTCCCTAAGAACCCTTAGCCAAACCCTGATGATCTGTTGAAACATTACAAATGCTGTGTAAACCCTGTTTTTAAACAAAGTGTGTTGCTAAAAACGCAACGGGAAATGATTAGCATGATATTTTGAACACAGCTAGCTAGTCCACACTGACGTACAAACATTATTAGCAATTGCAACATTTTTGTGGAGAAATAAAAAGGTTATATGAGCTACTCATTTGATGAGCTACTAAATATGAGACGATTTCTGGAAGGAAGCCCCGAAAGGAACCAGCGGAACGTTCACACACACACACACACACACACACACACACACACACACACACACACACACACACACAGCTAATGTCTGTTCTAACATCTTACTGTATGCTAACCAACCACACGGCATGACGTGAGTGATGGCGTTTATCCACCAGGGGGTTACTGATCGTCCAAGATGAATCTGCGTCTCTTTGGCTGCACTGTGAGAAACGTCGCTGCTTTCATCTACAGCTTTTCAATCTACAGACCACGGAGTTCGCGGAGAAAAGAAACGGAGGTTCCTGCGCACTTCCTGTATCCGCATCACTGAACTCTTCCACACTGCTGCTTTACGGAAAATAAATATTTATTTAAGATTAATTTATTGTCATGTATAGCAATATATGTAAATGAAAACATTATATATGTACAAATGATTTGAACTTTGTCGATTGCTGAATAAAGGATGTGCTTTATAAATAGAACGCGTCCGGCTTCGCTGATTAACGTTACCGCCGCGCAGATTCTGTACAGATCCCCCTAAAGTCACACACTGACACACACACTGACACACACACAGACCATGCCAGAACACTAGCTATTTTTAGACGTGACATGACCAGGGGTCTTTATTTAAACACAGCTCAGAGGGGGAGTAATTCATAACGTTCCATTGAGAAGAGCAGAATATGATTCCCACGTCCAAAACCGTGAAGGCTGACAGGAAGCTGATGATCTGTAGATGTTAAGTCCTGTAGACCTTCCTTTCCTGGACATTGAGATGTCTAGTAAGCTTTGGTAATAGGTACTGGACTGGCAGAGATAGCTATAATAGCTATATAAAAGCTCTGTTATTTGTATAGATAGCAGCTGATTACTGTACTGTATAGTATGATGCATTAACAAGGTTCACGCCTTCGATGTTAGAATAATGAAGAGAACACACACAGGAAGTCCATATATGGTGTGCCTTATTGTTAAACAGTGCCCCAGGTAAACCGTTCCACTTAAATTGTCTCTGTCTGGACTGTAGTGCACTTTCTCTGGTGTCTAGCCATGAGCTGAACAGACTTTGTGAAGATTTTCACATTGCCTATGTCCAGTCGCCAAACTCAATATGGAAACAGGAACATCCTGCAGATCACCCAGGCATCACTGGGGATCGGAGCAGCCCAGGAGGTTTGCTGATACAGTTCATATTTTCAGGCTTGCAGAACTGCTTTTTTCCTCTTAGACTACTAGGAAAATTGCTAATCAATCAGCGTTCCAGTTCCCTGATCCATTACGAGCTCCTTAAATTAACTTTAGTGGTTTAAGGTATAATGGTAGTCATAAATATATCATAAATATATACTACAAGTATGATATATATATATATTACCAAGTGAAAATTGAAGTTAGATCTGGAGCTTGGAGAGAATGATAATAATAATTAGGAATATTTTTATTATGAGAAGGTCAGGTTTTATTATAAGTTTTATAAATTCATAAATTCATGCTTTTTTTTCTTCTTCTTATAAATAAATGTTTATAATTAGAAATAGGAGCTGCAGACCGAACAAGAGGTCAAACTTGTGATCAGTAAAAACATCACAAGAGTTTGTGGGACAATGGAAGTATAATAAAGAGCAGATTAAATATTTATTCAGCAATGAAAGAACACGGTTAGTACTGAGTGTGAGATTTCTAAGTGGTACAGCTTTTTTTCCTTTTTCTACTTTGTAAGGATTTTTCATTTTTCTATGTTTTAAAGATTTTTAAAAATCTTTTTCAAAGTTTTAAAGATTTTCTTTTCTTTTCCTTTTATCTTTTAAGTTTTAATAATTTTTTTCCTCTTTCTTTTCCTTTTTCTAACTTTAATGATTTTTTTTTTCAATTATTTACTTTTTCTATGTTTTGAGGAATTTTTTATTTTTCCTTTATTCTTATTTTTCCTTAATTATTTTTTATTTTTAAGGATTTTCCCCCTTTTCTAAGTTTTAAGGACTTTCTTTTTTTTTCTAACTTTTAAACTTATGTTTTTTTTCAATGATTTCTTTTTTCTATCTTTTGTGGAATTATTTCTTTTTCCTAAGATTTAAGGAATGTTTTGATTTTGTTTCAAAGTTTCAAAGATTAAAAAAAAATAATAATAAAATAAATTCTTCTTTTTTTCCCCCCTTTTCTAAGTTTTAAGGACTTTTTTTCCCTTTTCCTTTTTTTCCTTTTTCTTCTTTAATAATTTTTTTTCAATGATTTCCTTTTCTATCTTTTAACGAATTCTTCTTTTTCCTAAGTTTTAAGGATTGTTTTGATTTTCCTGGGTTTTAATGATTTCTTTTCCTTTTTCTAAATGTAATGATTTTTTCCCCTTTTTTTTACATTTTAAGGATTTTTTCCCTTTTCTAAGTTTTAAGGACTTTTTCCTTTTTCTAACTTTAATTTTTTTTCTACTTTGTAAGGATATTTTTCCTTTTCTAAGTTTTCTCATGGTTAGTTTTCATGTATCCAGTGTGATTTGTGTATTTTTGACGCTGTGATGAAAATCCCCCACCGATCCCCCACCTGGTTCTGTAGCAGCCGCAACACCGTGACGCCATTCACCCCCACTGCGGTTACTGTACTTTAATATTACACTTACTGATTCATATCAGATTTTTATAATGTAATAACGTTACATTCACGTGAACGGATCATGCTGACGCTACATAACTCAATCTCATCTCAATCTGCGAAGCTAAATGTTTGTATAGAAACTGCAGACTACACAATGACTTGTTCTTCAGTCTGACTGACTACATACTCCATTGTTTTCAGCCTAAACTGAGCCAAGAACAGCCCTGGGACTCCTGGGACCAAGCTCCGCCGCTTGTTATTGTCCAGAAGGAAAGAAAAAAAGCTAAAACATGAGCAAGCGCTGCATCGGCTGAACAATCAGAGGACTGTAAGCATTACTCATCCTGCAACCCTAAAGAATCCAACCGTTACCCATAAAGCCCCGGTTTACACCGACTGCCATCGTTCTGCGTTCTCACACCGCACGGCCTGTGAGCGGTCACGGCTTCAGCCCACAGTTTACTCTTGTTTGTCAAACCAAATTAAAGCATGCAGTTTACTGGAAACTGCCTAAAAGTCAACAAAGCAGTACTCCCAGCTTGTGCAATCCTTATTACGCGTATTATAAACTGTTATAAGGCATTACAGGAATTCCTATTACATTATTACATTGATTCCTATCTCCAGCGCTGGCCTTCAGGTGTCTTCACACATGGAAAAAAGGAAGTGATTTTATCTTTAGGACAATTTAAATGTACAGAAGGACAGTGAGACGACGAACACAGGTGGTCTTCACACCAGGATCATAAACAGTATCGCAAAGAGCATGAAAATACAGCATGTGACCTAATCCTGGATTCTGAATGGTCAAAAGGAGCTGAAATTTCTATAACAGCAGCTTTTCCTTTTTCTACTTTTTAAGGATTTTTTTTCCTTGTTCTAAGTTTTCATTATTTTTTTTCCTTTTTGTACTTTTTAAGGATTTTTTCCCCTTTTTCTATTTTTTAGGGATTTTTTGTTCCGTTTTCTATATTTTAAGAAATTATTAATTATTAATTATTAATCTTAGGTTTTAAGGGAATTTTTTCCTTTCCCTAAGTTTTAAGGATTTTTTATTTTTACTTTAATACATTTATTATATAAATAATAATATTTAATAATTTAATAAATTTTAACCTTTTTCTACATTTTAAGGATTTTTTTTCTACTTTTTAATGATTCTACTTTTTGTTTTTCTAACTAAAATTTTTTTTTTCCTTTTTCTGTGTTTTAAGATTTATTTCCTTTATCTAAGTTTTATGGATATTTCTTTATAGATTTTTTTCCACATTTGAATAATTTTTTTTTCCTTTTTAAGGATTTTTTAAAACTTTTTCCTTTTCCACATTTTAAAGATTTTTTTCGTTTTTCAAATTTTTTTAAAAAGATTTCTTTCCTTTTTCTTTTTTTTTTAAAGATTTTTTTCTTTTTTCTATTTTTTAAGGATTTGTTTCCTTTTTCTCTTTTGGAGTGACATGGAGTGTTTTATTCATTATTACATTACATTACCATGGCAACATCAGGAAAACACTCTTTCTCTGATAGAGCAGAGGGACATACCACACATAGGCGGGGTATTTATTATACTTGGGAAAGGATACAGCTGTTATTATGAGTTTATGAACTGTTATGATCAGCCTTATAGCAGACGCTTGACGTCTAGAACTGGAGCGCCAGTCATCCTTTCGTCAGAATCCTCCAGCTTTACTTTAAATATTTATCCTTTGTGTATTTACACACACACACACACACACACACACACACAGCGGCAGGCTGAGACGGCGCTCGGGAGGTTTAATGAATCATGTGAAAAGCTAAATATGGCATTCTGGGGTTCAAGAACCCTGAGCAAATCCTCCAACTCCTCCTAAAGCCTTCGTAAAGAATCTGTGAGCTGTTTCTCATTAATGAACTATTTACAAAAAAAAGAAAACATCACATCTGGACAGCGTTAAGTCACAGCCAAGCCCCAGCCGCTCTGTTGAAATGGGAAGCTCGGAGCAAGTGTGTATGATAACGCCACACATCAGTCTCTTCTGTCCTTCACTTCGTTCTACATGTTTAAGGACTGAGCAGTTTATGCTTTGTGGTTTCTCTGTATATAAAAGGCCATGTTGTTGTTGTTGTTATTGTTGTTGTTATTTCATTTTCGTCTTATCAAATGCAAAAGACAGTCTGGTGATGGGATGAGTGTTTATAGCTGCTATAATGTAAGCGATAATGAGGACTAACTAACGGCTTGGCTGAGGTTCCACAACATCAAATATACACTATTCACTTCAAGACATACTGGTAACAGTAACTCTACGACAACACACCGCCCTGGATGGCATGTCCTGATTGATGTTGTAGTAATGTTGCGGATTCCTGTCCAGTACGATGCAGAAGCCTTAATAAGGCCCTCGCTGTAAAGCAAAGACGCCTTCTGTGTTATAATAACGAAGACTATAAAGTGCGGTAAATAGTAACGAGCTACAGGAAGTCCATATATGGTGTCGCTTTTTCTTAAACAGTGTCCCAGGTATTCATGTACAATAGAAATTAAATACACATAGTGAATACCTGATTATAATAACTATACTATTATTAGGGATGATGCTGAATGCATATGGGCTTTTATTAGAAAGAATAGGTTAACACTTTATCACTGATTAATGTAAGCCGCACATCTGTCCAGGACAATACAACGACAAGAAAAAGGCGCACGTAAACTTTTCAAGAGATTAGCAGCACGGTTAGGGTTAGGGTTAGGTTTAGGGTTAGGTCTTTTCCCCCCATGGATGTAGTGGTTGCATAAAACACACACTCCATTTTCTTCCTTAGACAAGCACTTTATGAAAACGTACTCCGAAATGTTTCAGTTCAATTAATCTGCTGCTCTATCACACGGCGTTCCTCAGAGCTCAATTCTAGGTCCGCTCTTATTCAGTGCCTATATGTTCTATTCTATACTCTAACACACACTACGATCACTGTTTGTGTCCCAGGTGTTTCACTTTCAATATGCAGACAGGAGTACTCGTTTTTTTTTTAAAAAGGGGGCGGGGTTATAGTGAACACATTATTCAGACAGGTAGGTGTCGTGTCCTGCTATAAGATGTAAAAGAGTAACGTGCGCATCGCATGTTTATGTGTGCATCACCCCAGCACCACGTCCACCCACAGATCTGATCTCTTTCCGTCCCGGTGGAGCTGCCCAGCTCTAACCAGAAAGATGTTTTTTTTTTTTGAGACTTTTAATCCAGGTCACCTGCAAAGTACGCTGGGAAAAAACAGGAAAGAGTCATGTTACACCGTAGTTGAGTGTTTTCCTTCTGTGTTATTACATTATATTTACATTTACGGCATTTGGTAGACACCCTTATCCAGAGTGACTTCATTTATCTCATTTATACAACTGAGCAGTTGAGGGTTAAGGGCCTTGCTCAGGGGTCCAACAGTGGTAGCTTGGTGGTGCTGGGGCTTGAACCCCCAACTGTCTATTCAGTAACCCAACACCTTAACCACTGAGCCGCCCCTGCCTCCTTCTGTGTTATTCTACACTATTTATTAGACAGCCTTGCCACAGCACGGTGTGAGACGACAAACCGGCCAGTATAAATCCAGACAATAAAAGAAGATCAAATCAGAACGGATCACCTGTTCGTATGAGAATAAAGGGATGAGAAACAGGACAGGAAGTCTTACCAGAGCTCTGTATATGCAGTTTGGTTCAGCTGTAACACTGGAACAGTGCAGGACACATCACATGAGCTTTCGTGAAGGTTTTGTGGTGAACTCGCGCCATCACGTCTACCGACACGTCCGCTGGAAAACACGGCGTGACGGATTTAACTCAAACCAAAGAAATAACAGTCTCATATTTCACAATGAGTGTTTGTTACAGCAATTCGACGTTTGGCCTTTAGCCGTGTTCAGAGGTGAGCGTTTGCTGTTCAGCGCCGCACCATCATGCCTCGGCTGTGGATAAACACATTCCCAGCTGCATGGATACGCTAAGCTCTGTGTTAGCAGTGATGCGCAGACGTAGCTGCTGCTTCCCCTGCCTCTGCGACGTGATCATTTACATTGCGGATATGCTGTAATTGCCTTTAATGAAGCAGGAGGGATTTCTAGCTTGTTTCACCCCATTCAGCCAGCTCACCACGGGATGCAGCGATGTCAGAGATAAAGGGAAATACTGATGAGCCGGGCGATAGAGGACGCAGCCGTTGGGCAGAGACGTCATGAGGGCATGCGGTCATTACCAGAGAGTACAGGGGGCTACGTGTGGGACTGCAGGGAGGCTGTCCTGACCCCTCGGACGTGTGTAAACACGTTTACACACATACGCACGCAAAGGCTACTGAAATGCATGTTATGCATGTTATAGAATTCGCTACACCTCCGCGCGAGCAGCTCGTGGTTAAAGACAAGATCATTCTGGACAGGTTTCTGGAAGATTCCAGAAGAATGAATATTATATGCCATGCTATGAGCTATGAAACTCAACTCTTTAATGACCCAAGAGATTTGGGAATGACTTTTAAACCCTCTGGAAGCCCCGCCCACTTTGTCTTGTCTCACGTTAGCCTTAGTCTCGATTTCCCTGCTTGAAAGACGCACCGAAACGCCATCACCGCTTTCTGTAGCGATACATTTTATTTATGAAGTTTATCCATTAGCTAAAATTAGCAAAATACTGTATACATATATGCCTGATTATAATAACTATACTACTATTAGGGATGATGCTGAATGCATATGGGGTTTAATTACAAAGTTTAACATTATCACTGATTAATGTAAGCCGCACGACTGTCCAGGACAATACGACGACAAGAGATTAGCAGCATGGGTAGGGGTAGGGGGTAGGGTTAGGGGTAGGGTTTTTCCCCCCATGGATGTGGTGGTTGCATAAAATACACACTCTACATACAATACTCTATTTTCTGCCTTAGACAAGTACTGGGAAATGTTTCAGTTCAATTCATCTGGCGCTCTATCACACGGCGTTCCTCAGAGCTCAATTCTAGGTCCACTCTTATTCAGGGCCTATATGCTCTATTCTATACTCTAACACTACGATCACTATGATCACTGGTCTAACCTAATTAGAATCTCACCGACACATCGATGTCTCAGAATCGGACACGGAGATTCTTCCAATTGGAAATGTTTTTGTTTATGTTTTTCATCCCCGGTAAGAACAATCCACGGCGTAAACAGGAAACACGCTGCAAATCCGACCGTTTCTACAGAATCCCTAGGAATACAAACCAAGCACAGAGGAGTGAGAAGTGAAAAAGTTGAAGCAGTGGAAATAAATCAGTATGATTTATAACATCAGGATCATAATTAAAGAAGACGTGTGTCCTGTCATATCAGGAAATCTGTGATATTTTTTTTTTCTTTCTTTCTTTTTTTTTTTTTAAATACAACAAACTGACTTGGAAAAGCTAATATTTTATACTTTTATAGTTTTATGTTCACTCTTTTACATTGCTAATATTTCTTTTATTTAAAAATTATGTAACGTGAGAAAAGATTAAAAATAAATTTTTGTACATTACATTATTATTTTAAATAAAATTATTTAAAAATAATTAATCATTCTTATTATAATTATATTTGTAATATTTTTATATTTATATTAATATATAATAATTTATTTAAATATCTTTTTTATAATTATATATAATTATATTATTATATTGGTGGCTCGGTGGGTAGCACCGTCGCCTCACAGCAAGAAGGTCCCGGGTTCGATCCCCGGGTGGGGCGGAGACTC
>JAOTRJ010000029.1:13147878-13160204 GCA_028564905.1 Leptodoras praelongus | reverse complement strand
CCTGCCCTTACGCTCAGAGTTGCCGGCTGGGCACCGGCTCCCCCGTGACCCCGTAACTGGGAATAAGCGGTACAGAAGATGACTGACTGACTAATTAATTAACATAATTAAATTAACTAGCTTTCTCCGAGTTGAACTGCCGTTTCCAAATTTTATCCCTCTGTGTTCATCTATTTGGCATCCGTGTGTTCAAACTGGACTTATTAGACTGTTTTTACCTTTGAGATATAAACCCTCCGGACGGTTTTTTTGCTCGACGTACGGTTAGTTGAAAAGAATTGTTGGAAAGAATGCGCTAAGCCTTCAGCATTGGACAGTGTCCATGTGGACATGCCACTTAACGCTGAAAAGCGTTCGGTCCTCCATGGAAAAAAGACAATATCTTTAGGATGTATTCACTGTGCTAACTTGACTCGTAGCGTAACCTATAAACAGCGAATAAAGCAATGCTACTATTTATTACTGTCAAATTCATAAGGAAAAGTAAACACTTACCAAAATTGGACCGTGGCTTATAGAAGAACAATATCGGAGAAAAAGCAGCAGGTGAAAATGTGAGTCACAAAGCAAGGAACTACTCGAACACAAGAAGAAATCGCTTTGCCTATCTTACCAACACCACGCCGAAAATGGCGGCTTATACTTTTTTTTAATGTTTTTTTTCTGCTAAATTACGTTAACTTAAAAAATTAAGTCAATCCATTAAAAACGTAAATGTTTTAGTTTTTGAACTAAAGATATGTGCCGAAATGATTAGAGTATACAAAACATTTCATAGTAATGCCATATAACATAAATAATTTATGTTCATTGTAAGTAAAAATTTTAATTAGATATAAAATCCGGGTTTACAGTGAAGCCGATTTCTAGAAACTTAGTTCAAGCTACTCTGAACAATCGAAAAAGTCATTTTATACACAGTCATGTTGAGATTCGTTCACTGTGCGTTACGTGTCCTGCTGTCATTTTCTGGCAATAGTTTCTGGATTCATTTGTGGAATTTCTCTGTTTAGCAAAAGTATCAAGCTTCATGCGAAAATTAATCATGAAAGCAAATATTTAACGAAGTTTTTTTTTTATCGTATTTTTTTTTTTAGATATTTGATGATTTGCAAAGTCTAACGATTGAGCCACACACATATATTTCAAAGTTTCATTAAGTCTTAGGAAATCTTATGACTCTTGAAACTGAACCCAATAACTATTTGAATTTGATGAACTGGTTTTAATTAATAGTTGAATAGTTTAATTAAACACATCACTGCTAAGTATTGTATTTGTTACAGATGCAAACTATAAAAATGTGAGAATTCAAGTTCACAATAAAGAGCAAAGGATGAAAGTATGAAGTTGAAAAAAATATTTTTACTATGCACTGATTACAACATATATTAAAACCATACTGAAAGAAAGTATAATTACTACCAACAGATTATTCAAAAGATTAAAATATTTAAATCATTTAAAGATTCAAAACATGATGATATATATTAACATTTGTATTCAAAACAGAAACCTAATATGTTCAAACATCATAAACATCTGCAGAAAATGTATTCAAAAATTTGCTAATACAATCAATAATAATTAATTTAATAAGCATATGAATATATTTCACTGGCAGTACTGAGACAAACAGATACATTGTGAATAACAGCAGTTACATTCAATTATAGAAATTAGTGATGGTTGTTATGTAAATACTGAGATTATGTTGTGGGAAGAGTGTGCATGATAGTCAGGAGTCCTACACACAGAAGGAGGAACCATTCTCCAGCATGAAACGTAGGCGCAACCGATGCTGAAACACACACACACACATACACAATACAAGCAATTAGACAAAAGTGTTGGATAACATTTGTTGATAACATCTGTTTGTGTCATTACAGTAGGACTGGTTATCATTTACATTTTTTTTCTATCCCCCTCCACAGTTACTCCCAAGCTAACTGTGAGAGATCATTTCTCCAGCAGATTCTGGGTATGCCAAGGGGTCTCCATCCAGTCGGACATGCCTAACTTTCCTCTATGGGGAGCCAGTTAGGGTGTGTTTTGTGAGGTGCTAAACACTACCTTAATTTGCTCCTCTCATTTCAGAGGAGCAGTGACACTGAGGATCTCCTGGGTTGTCAAGCATATCACCGTATGACAGAACTGTTACTGTAACATTGCTGAAACATCCATTTGTCACTACTGATACTGAAAAAACTCTTCTTTTGCTAAAAGGCTTACTGTACTATTTTTTTCTAGGATAGAACATGCATCATGTACAGCTATTATGTATGCTGATAATTTCAGGAATCTAGCTCTGGAATTGTTCTGACAGTCCCATTTGGTAATAGTTTATTAGTACCCAGCTGTAACCCAGCAAAATAATTTAACCCAGAAGAATAATGTGCATGGTAATAAAAATCAACAAATAGAAACAGTACTGAATATACACAATTTATTAAGACAAAAATGCAGTAAATGTAAAATTTAACACTATATTGGTGCTGTTTCATAAACATTGTTCTTACCCTGGCTGGTGGTGACTGTAGTGCCTGTTGATTGAGGTGTCACAGGGGGAATTTTGCCCCCGACCAGGCCAATGTTTAGGGTGTTCAAATCAGACTGGTACTGTTGAGCTACCCAGGACTGAACAACTGAGGAGTTCTCAAACAGCTTCAGATCAACCAAATTCACTCCAAGTAGACTTTTCACTGTGCTCACATTTAAGGCCTGAGATACACATAAAACAACACAAATGTACATATTACATTTACATTTATGTGTAGTGTCATGAATGATGAACAATCAAGAAATTTCAAGAAGCCATAAATCTGCTCAAGTGAGGAAAGTAGAAGGCATAGAAACAGTCCAAGTGCTCCTTCTAAAACTTCATGATATCATTTTTTTTAAATATAAGTACAACCATATTAGAGTACTCTCTTTTAGTTTAATTTTTAAGAATCATAGAACCACAATGAACTAGCAACAGATAATGGAAATGTTTCCTCCTCCGGTACTCCCAAAGGACCCGACTTGATAAATATCTTCAGTCTCATTTTAATAATCTTTCATCTGTTTGGCAAAAGACAATCTGAAACATGGACTCGTCTGACCACAGAACATCTTTCCACTGTCTTTCCACTGTCCATCTCAGATGACTTCAGGCCCAGAGAACTCATTGGTGTTTCTGCGCAAAATTAATATCTGCTTCCTCTTTGTATAATACACGTTCAGGTCGCATTTCTTGATTCAGCGGTGGACTGTGTTAAGTGACAATGATTTTCCAAAGACCTCCTGTCTATCACGGTAGCAAGGTGGTTTTTGAAACAATACCGCTTGAGGGCTTGACGGTCACTCACATTCAGTAGCAGTTTCCTCTCCTGGCCTTTACACAGTGAGATTTCCCCTGATTCAGTGAAACTTTTCATGACATTATGAACTGTAGATGGTTAAAGACCTAAATTCTTTGCAATTATGTGCTGAGAACTGTGTTTGAACTGACTGACAATTCTCTCATGAGGTTTGGCACAAAGTTGTGCACCACGACCTCATGGTGGAGGCTCCTTTTATACTCAGTCTTGATGTCCTCACCTGTTACCAGTTAAACTGATAATTGTGTAACCTTCCATTGTTACTTGTTGAACCTTTTCAGTCTTATTTTGTCTCTTTCCCAACATTTTTGAGTGTATTGGAGTCATTTCTAAATTTGTTTAAATTTCACAAATAGAATTATGTTCATTATTGAAACCACTGAAAATCTTTTCTTTGTGCTTTTGTCTCTTAAATAAATGTGAATTAAAAATGACAGATTTCAGTTTTTATTGCATTTTTAGGGTCCCTGATTTTCTGAAAATGGCATTTGTAGTAATAATAATAATAATAATAATAATGCATTTTTGTTTGAAAATAAGCCCTACGATGGATTAGCGCCCTGTCTAGGGTTGGTTCCTGCCCTTGCGCTCAGAGTTGCTGGCTGGGCACCGGCTCCCCCGTGACCCCGTAACTGGGAATAAGCGGTACAGATAATAACTGACTGACTGAAAATAGATGAAGCCCCAATGTAATATATAATTTCTAAGATTTAAATCCATATTCTGTTACATGTGGCTTTTGCAGGTGCCCTTATCCAGAGTGACTTACATTTATTTAATTTATACAACCAAGCATTTGAAGGTTAAGGGCCTTGCACAAAGACACTGGCACTGCACTGGCAGCTTGGTGTTACTGGGATTTTAAATCATTAACTTTTGAACAAATACCAACAAACATTTTTTTTCACATTATATTTTTACAGTAAAAAACTTGACTATTCCCTCAACAATGCAGTAAAATGCAGAACATTATCAAATCTACTTATATTTCATACCATGATAACAGCAGGGTTCAGACTTATGAAGGTGGTGATGTCCATGTTGACATTCTTGGTAGAAAGAGACTGTATATCTTGTAAAGGAGCACCACCTACACACAAACAAATTTACAAGTATTCTGTACATGTGCATAGGTGTGTTTTTTTTTTTGTTATGTGAATGAATATGGAAGCTTGTTACCCAGGTAAATTTTGATGAGTTGGTAGTAAACATTAGAACGTTGTCCACTGAACGAGGACTTGGCAATGATGTACAGAGCAGATTTCTGTTGAATGGAACAAGAGGACAGATCCAGAGAATTTGCATTCCTGGACAGTGCAAAAAAAATAAAATACTTTAGGCATGCATGCATTTATTTCAAGACTGAGTACAAAGATATAGAGGTGTTGATCTAATTCATGTTATGATCAATAAATATTTTGCAAAATCTCTGAGCAAAGCAACCAAACTAATTTCGCTACTGATGAAAATATAGCTCTACAATGGTTAGAGTTAGGGAACCATAAGTTCAAAGAAAGAAATAGCACAGAGCACTTAGGACAAAGCCCTTTCAAACTAATTTGAATACTATAAACAGTTGTACACACACACACAATTATTCTTCATGGTAAACTTTAATAAGAAATTAGCCAATAAGTGCAAGTCTATTCTGTCTTTTCACACCTAATGTTTAGCTGCACTGTGTAGAAAAAGAATCCACAGTTCCAGGATTGAACCTATTTCAGGGGCTTCAAACACATGACTAAATGAGCTGAAAGTGCACTTGCACAGTAGTGATTTGCCAGAAAAATACTAACCTGTATAATGTGTATGATAGTGCAAATATGTAAGTACTTACTTCAAGCTCTCAGCAGTGATACTTTGCAGTACACTGACATCCAAAGAACAGATGTTGGAACCAACTGCATTTATTTCAGCAGTTCCCAGAGTGTGATTAGCCAAGCTCAGATACCTTGTAATCACTGCATTACTCTACAAAACACACAAGTTTTTTTTAATTAATCCTTTCTTTTTCACTCTCTTTCTTATACACACACATACACACACACTTCTTTATTACCATCTCTGGTACCCAGTTTCCATTATTTGGGTCCATTAAAGAAGCCAGTGTGTCAATTATGCTAATCTTCCATTTGCTGATGTCATCAATAGTTGCCACACGAGACGTGGAACCCAGTAGCTGTAGCACATTGTCATTAAGGCCTGATGGGTAAATCTATAACACACACACACACACACACACACACACACACACGCATATCACCAACTCCATTTACAACCTCACAACTTTTCACAATCTCCTCTGTCTTGACTCACCTGGTTTAACTTGTTTAGAATGACAGTCTGCAAACTGGCATCCACCACTTTCTCAGTGATATCTGCCAGGTTGGCTTGCAGTACAGTAATATTTAAACACAAATCAAACTGAATGGAGTCATATCCCACAGGAAATGATGCATCTGCAATTGTCATGGTTGTGATGTTGCCAGTGGTGCATTCTATTAGAGCCAAAGAAAAGAAAACAATTCACACTCAGTGTTAAGATACACGGAACATGCACCCTTAAAAGACTTAATAATGAAACAATTGTGTCTGGGTTTGTCTTTGTCCTTTAAGCATGGTTACCTGCAGAACGACTGACTCTGGACACTTTGGAGTTGCATTCCTTAAAAAAATTCCTCAGTTTCTGGATTGGGGTCTTCTGCTTCCTCAGGAATGGCATGAATGACTTCAAAAATGTCTTTTTTAGATCCTACAAGGCACACAAATTACACAATTACACAAATCACTAGGGAATGTCTACTCTGGAATAAAGGAATAAAGCTAATATTTAAGAACATTAGGACTTCATTTTAGTAAAGATTTACATACATAGCTGAAATATCCCCAGAAGTCTGATTTGAAATAGAGAGGCAGGATGCTCAGTTGCCCCAGTGTCTGCACATTCCACGTTAAAGGATTACTGAACAATGACAAACAACAAAAAGTTTTCATTTTTCAATACAATACAATACAACTGCACATACAATATGCATATACCACTTTGTTTAAATCATGCAATTAGACTAAATTTGTACATAGATTAATCAAAGTTAAACTCATGCCACTCTTTGCACCAGTTGAAAGTAAGTTCTTAGCTTTGAACTGACTAATAAGTATAATAGTATGAGCTGCTAAAATATGAAAAAGATCTATTAAAATGGTTGCACCAAGTGAGTTTCAACATATCCTTAAATTATAATATAAAAAAGTCCATTGTCCTGGTAAGTAAGTAATTTATAAAACATTTAAAACCAATTACTTTATATAATAATACATAAATGCACATAAAAAAACATAATGCATAACAAAGTGTCTTTCGTTGTGGATGATGCAAAGTAGTTGAGGTAAAGAAGCTCTGCTGACACCGTCTTCTTCTTTGTAAAGGAATTTATTAATACAAATATCAAATTGTAACAGAATTAGACAGGTATAATTCAAGCTTTGCACAAGCTCGGAGAGCACCATAGCCAGATAAGTGCTCTCAAGTCTGCTGCTTGAAGAAAATCCTTATATAGGTCAGAGACGAACTCTTGGCATCATTCTGTCTGGTTGAAGTCCTTTAGAAAGTCTCAATGTATGAATTCTGCTTTGTTCAAAAATCACCACCATATGCTTTACATTTGATTGTCAAGAGGTCCCTTCCTGTATAGGCCCCCAAACTCAAGACCAAATAGCCTCAGGGACTCCAAATGTCATGACTATACCTGATTATGATCAATTACCAGAGAGGCCTCAAAGATCTTTTGTGCATTTCTAGAAGAAACACTGAAGGCCAGAGACTATGAAAGCCTAATTAGTAAATGCAGCATGCAGAATTTTAGAACATATAAAGCCCCAAACTATCAGTCAAAACACAGAGTACAAAGTATAAATATATAATAACAACCACATCTGTATGCACATAGTTTAAAACAATGCACTGTCCATCACAATCCCTCACACTCAAAACCTAACCGGTAAAAGCGGGTTTAACGTTAGTTTGGAAACACTAATGAAATCAAGAATATAAAATGCAGAGGTATGCTGTTCCACAGTCTCTGCATTGCAACTGTAAAGGCTCAGTCACCTTGGGGTTCAGCTGAGACTGAAGAACAGTCAAAAACCAAATGATACCTCAGGGATCTGGATGGAGAATAGGGTTGGAGAAGGTCTGTTATGTAAGACGGAGCAAATCTATGTAAAGATATAAAAACAAAAGGATATGGAATTGGATCCTGTGACTTACACAGAGCCAATTGAGAGATGCTAAAACCAGGGTTCTCATCATAGCAGAGAGACAGTGCTGGTTAAAGCCTCTGATCACTCTGATCCTTGCTTGTGTTACTTGACCTTAGAGCAGCTTTTGACACCATCGATCATACTATTCTCCTTCATAGATTAGAAAATGTTGTTGAATATAAGGGAAAGGCCCTTGTCCTGGTTCAGGGCTTATGACTGATCATAATTAGTTTATAGATGTAAATGGTATATTAAAGTCAGGTTTGTTGTTCCACAAGGTTCTATTCTATGCTCGTTGCTCTTTTCTTTATATCTGATACCTCTGGGTAAAATTATTCATGGTATCAGCTTACACTGTTATTCTGATGACACACAGCTGTATGTCTCAACAAAGCCAGTTAAGAGACACCAGCTTAATAAAGTTGAGAAATGTGTACAGGACATTAGAGACGGGATGCTGAATAACTTTCTTCTACTGATTTCTGATGAGACAGAAGTACTTGTACTCGGACCACAGGCAGCTAGAAGTGAGCTTTCTGATTACAGAGTAACTCTGGATGGCCTTTCAGTTACACCATGTGCAGCTGTTAAAGATCTTGGTGTGATTGTTGACACTAGTCTTTCATTTGAAGCTTATGTAGATAATATTACTAGCATAGTCTTGTTTCATCTTAGAAATATTGCTAAAGTAAGAAATATACTGTTGCAGCATGATGCAGAAATATTAGTTCATGCTAATATTAGTTACCTCTCAGCTGGACCTCTAATTAGTTACCTCTAGGTTGGACTATTGTAATGTCTTGCTATCTGGATGTTCCAGTAAGTGTACAAACAAACTCCAGTTAGTTCAGAATGTAGCAGCCAGAGTCCTTAGAAGAACCAGAAGATATGATCACATTACCCCTATTTTATACATGCTTGCTTTGGCTTCCAGTCAAACTTCACATTGATTATACAATACTGCTGTTAACCTATAAGGCACTGAATGGTCTCACACCAAAGTACCTGAGCAAAGTTATGAGTCTGTTATGATCCTCCACACCTACTTCGATCAAAAGGTGCCATGACTTTCAATACCTCAGTGCCGCCTGAGGTATTGAAAGTCATGGGCATTCATTGTTGATTTTTGGTCTTGCTGTGTACTTCCAGAGATTTCTCCAGATTCTCTGAATCTTGATATTATGGACTGTAGATGATGAAATACCTACATTCCTTGCAATTACATGTTGGGAAACATTGTGCTTAATCTGTTGGACTATTTGCTCATGCAGTTGTTCACAAAGTGATGAACCTCACCAAATCCTTGTTGTGAATGACTGACCCTTTTGGAGATGCCCCCTTTATACCCAATCATGACACTCACCTGTTTCCAATTAACCTGTTCACCTGTGGAATGTTCCAAACAGGTGTATTTTGAGCATTCCTCAACTTCCCCAGTCTTTTGTTACCCCTGTCCCAACTATTTTGGAATGTGTTGCAGGAATCAAATTCAAAATGAGTGAATATTTGCAAAAAACAATAAAGTTTATCTGTTTGAACATTAAATATCTTGTCTTTGTCTTCAATTTAATATGGGTTGAAAAGGATTTGCAAATCATCCTATTCTGTTTTGATTTATGTTTTACACAATGTCCCAACTTCGTTGGAATTGGGGTTGTAGAAAAGGCACAGATCTGGATAGTGTGTGACATGAGTGTTCTTGTAAACTGGGATGTCTGAATGCTGTTGTCCCCCCACTCTCACACATTCAACCAGATTTGTTGACAGTGGAGGGGCTCCCTTTTGAATCTGGTTCCTCTCGAGGTTTCTTTCTCTTACCTCAGAAAGTTTTTCCTTGCCACCATCACCCCGGCTTGCTCATTAGGGATAAAATATATAGAAACTTTGAAAGATGAAGACCCATGTCACCTATGTCACCCATGTGAAAAAGTAATTGCCCCAAAAGTCTAATATCTGGTTATGTCACCCTCTGCAATCCAATTTTTGTGATAACTTGTGACGAGACTTTTACATTGTTGGGGAGGTATTTTGGCAGAATTTTTATTTCAGCTACACTGGAGGGTTAGTGAGCATAAACTGCCCATTTAACGACTTTCCACAGCATCGCAATGGGATTCAGGCCAGAACTTTGACTTGGCCACTCTAAAAACTTCATTTTGTTTCTTTTGAGCCATTCAGTGGTGGATTTGCTTGTGTTCTGTGCTCTGCTGTAGAACCTAACTGTGCTTGAGCTTTGGGTCACAAACTGACATTCTCCCACAGGATTTTCTGATAGATAGCAGAATTCATCAATTGTGACAAGTCGTCCATGTCCTGCAGAAGCAAATCACACTACCTCCACCATGTTTGTCTGTAGGTATGGAGTTCTTATGGTGGTATACAGTGTTAGCTTTTCACCAGATGAAATAGGAGCGATGTCTTCCAAAATGTTCTATATTTGACTCTTCAGTCCACAGAATATTATGCCAAGAGTCTTGTTGGTCATCTAGATGTTTTTGGCAGATGTGAGATAAGCCTTTGTGTTCTTTTTGGTCAGCAGTGTTTTGAGCCTTGCAGTGTCTCATGGATGCCATTTTTGCCCTGTGTCTTTCTTATTGTGAAATTGTGTACATTGAATGTAGCTGAAGTAAGTGAGGCCTGCAGTGTTTTAGATGTTCATCTGGGTTCTTTTGTGATCTCCTGGATGAGTTATTGATGGGCTCTGAGTGATATTTTGGTAGGCCGGCCACTCCTGGGAAGGTTTACCACTGTTCAAAACTCTGCATTTGTCTGCATGGCTCTGACTGTGGTTCACTGGTGTCCCAGAGTCTCAGCAATCGCTTTGTAACTCTTTCCAGACTGGTAGTGACTTTGTTTCACATCAGTACTTTAGAACGTGGCATCATGTGGTGCATTTTGAGACCTTCTACCCTGCTTCACATTGCCAGACAGGGTGATGTCTAAGCAGTGATGTTTAGATTCAACAGTTCTGGCACTAATCATGCCTGGGTGTGGCTACTGAAATTGAACCCAACAGTCAATTGAATTTAGTTAACTGGTTGATTTGGTAGCTAAGAGGGCAATTACCTTTTCACATGGGAGATATAGGTTTTGAATAAATCTTTATCTTCAGTAAATGTAATGATCATTTAAAAGGTGCATTTTGTGTTTACTTGTATTCTTTATCTTATACTAAAATTAGTTTGATATGAAACATTCAAATGTGACAAATTTGAAAAATAGAAGAAATTGGGATATGGCAAAAACTTTGTCATGGCATCAATTCTCTCATCAATGGTTTTAAGCTCAATGTTCATGCTTCCAACATTGGGTGTAAACAATTTTTAAAGTATTTTAGGGACAAGATTATTCACATAAGAGCTAATATTCTGTCTCCTCGTATGTGCATGGAGATCCTTCTGTTAGCTCTAATACTGATATTTTGAATCAGCAGAGATTGTGCAGCACTTGCAACCCTCCTCTGAGGTTGTTTTTGGTCCCAGTTTTCTTAGTTTTAGAATCTGTCGAATGCAAGCACTTGTGAATCTTACACACGAGTGTGTTCCTAATTGTGTTAAAGTGACTAGCTTCTCTTCTTCTTCTTAAGAATCCAGGCATTGACCCTCATGATTGCTCAAGCTTTAGACCCATCTTTAAAGGTTTTGGAGAAAGTGGTTTCAGATCAACTTGTGCATGCATTGGAGGCTAACAGAATTTTTGAAAAGTTTAACAGCTCTTGTGAGAATTAGGAATCACCTTTGCTGATCTATGCTGAATCTGTGAAGGGGTCTATTTCGGTACAGCTTGATTTAGCACCGCATTTGACTGTAGGTCATGTTATATTGAAAAAATAGGCTTCGTGAATGGGCTTAATTTTTATGCAGATGATATGCAGCTGTACCTTTCCATTAATCAGAATGACCTCTGTAGAGAAGCTAATCTAATGGAGTGCATTGATGCTATTAAAGATTGAATGAATTGCATTTTTCTTAGGTTAAATAAGGATAAAACAGAGGTTCTGGTTGTTGGTTTTGTTCTAGGGATTTGTGTCTTTGGGTTCACTCATATCAAGAGTAAATGTTTTTCCTAAATATCTGGGTGTTGTCTTTGATTTTCATTCATGTGTCTCATCTTGTTTAGAATATTGCAACACCATATGTATTTACTATAGTTAAGGAGCTTTGGCAAGATTTCAGTTGGTTCAAAATGCAGTTGCTCAGCTCTTAATAAAAACTACATATAGGGATCACATGTGCCCAGTGTAAGTCTCTCTTTACTGGTTGCCTGTGAAATTAAGGATTGATTTTAAAGTATTGCTTCTTACTCATAATGCTTCTTGTTGTTCTTAGAACCAAGCTGAAGCAGAAGGGAGACTGTGCTTTTCCTGTGTGTACACCAAAATTATGGAATAATTTAAGTGATCAAAGGTAGTATGCTTATTTGTGCATGTGTGTTTAATTTGTTTTATTATTTTAAATTTTTTTTTATTCTTTTACTCTTTTATAAATCAAATGTTTTATTTATTTAATTTAATAATTCTATTCTAAAGTTCTGCCTTTGAAAATTGCTATATAAATAAACTTTACTTACTAAGTTTACTGTTTAAATGGTGACCTAGAAATTGTGCAATATTGAATAGTCAAGACCCCTCCTCGAACTGCCACCTTATCGTGGTGGAGGGGTTTGAGTGCCAAAATGATCCGAGGAGCTATGTTGCCGGGG
>JAOTRJ010000029.1:12858470-12871745 GCA_028564905.1 Leptodoras praelongus | reverse complement strand
TCTCTCTCTCTCTCTCTCTCTCTCTCTCTCTCTCTCTCTCTCTCTCTCTCTGTCTCTGTCTCTGTCTCTCTCTCTCTCTGTCTCTGTCTCTCTCTGTCTCTGTCTCTCTCTGTCTCTCTCTCTCTGGTTTGTCTGTCTCATTGTCTGTCTCTCTTTAGGGTGCTACAGGTGAGAGAGGGCCTCCTGGTTTGGCAGGTGCGATTGGTCAGCCTGGACGAACTGGGTCAGTTGGTTCTTCCGGACCAATGGGAGAGAAAGGAGAGCCAGTAAGCCCCGCCTCTTTCTATTAACTAGCATAAAATCTAACTACAAATAAATCCATAAGGCATGATGAGAATAACTGAATTGATATTAATACAGTATTTATTAAAACGATCAGTATTTATATGTGTTGTGATTGGTCACTAGTTTAGGTGTCACAAACACAAATGCTGTGTATTGAGTTCCACACGCTGTCTGTCCAGCACTGCAATGATAACTAACTAAATATGGCAGTTTCATAAAAGACCTGTGCTAACACGCTCTTATTCTTCAGGGTGTCAACATAAACACTGGACTGCTACGTATTCAGCCAGTCTCGGTCTAAAGTGGTAAACTATGATGATTAAATGATATAACTGACAAACACTGCATCACTGTCTGTCTGTGTGTAGGGAGAGAAGGGTCCGTTTGGCCATGCAGGACAGGATGGAGAGCAGGGGGTTGTTGGATTTCCTGGATCCGCTGGTCCTCCAGGACCCCCAGGAGAGGATGGAGATAAGGTAACATCTGTGTGTCAGACATACAATGTGTGTCAATTTTATATTTGTGTTTTTGCTTTGAATGTGTGCTTGTGTATGATAGGGTGAAGTCGGAGGTCCAGGGCAGAAAGGAAGTAAAGGTGATAAAGGAGAACATGTAAGTGTTTCATTCTCTTCTGTTCAAGATGTAAGAAGTGGCTCCTAAGTGGCAAACAGGTTGTTTTAATTGTTTTAGTAGATCACAAGTTTATATCCAGACAGTACCAAAGCTATCCATGAACAAAACTGGCCCTGTTCTCTGGCTGGGACGGGCGTACTCTCTCTTCCCTGTCAGTCACAGTGACTCAAACTAATTGTGGCCATCTGTAAGCTCATGTATGCAGAAGAGGACACTTTCCTCTGAGTGTGTTACACTGCCCTGTTACGCAGCAGTCTGAAAAGATGTGGAAGGTAGCAGGCATGTCTGCCCCACACCTCCGCAGCTCTCAGACGTCATGCGGTAGGGAAGACTTTGTAACAGTGTTTGTTTGGTAGATGTTTGGTGATATTTGGTGTGTTTGTGTGTGTGTGTGTGTGTGTGCTCATCTGCACAGGGACCTCCAGGTCCGGTCGGTATTCAGGGACCAGAAGGACAGCCAGGAGCCCTGGTGAGAAAATGCAGTAAATTTAGTAATAATCCATTTGCAATAATTTGCAGTCTGTGCCTGAAAGTTTAAGGCAGCATGTGTTCTGCTGTCTGGCTGGTGGGCATAGGCTTCCTCTCCTCTTGGTTAATCAGAGCCACACTGACTGATCTTGCAGGTCAGTTAGCTTTTGTTGGCCTCAAGTTTCTGGCAAGTACTAAATTAGGATTAAACAGAAGAAACTGGTGCTCAGAATTGGAATGAAATCCAGAATGTAAATAAAATTCATATGAATGACCTGAACACTCTCTCTTTGCCATCCAGGGTGTGGACGGGGAGCCTGGGCCCCCAGGGCAACAGGGTATGTATGGGCAGAAAGGAGATGAAGGAGCCCGAGGCTTTAAAGGAGCTACTGGACCAGTGGGACTTCAGGTACGAAGTCTAAATAAGCACTGTTATAACTACACTATACTGCCCTTGACCAATCAGAACACAATGTACTATTCCCAGCCAATCAGAACACACTATACTGCTTTCAGCCAATCAGAACACACTATACTGCTCTCAGCCAATCAGAACACACTATACTGCTCTCAGCCAATCAGAACACACTATACTGCCCTTGACCAATCAGAACACACTGTACTGTTCTTAGCCAATCAGAACACACTATACTGCTCTCAGCCAATCAGAACACACTATATTGCTTTCAGCCAATCAGAACACACTATACTGCTCTCAGCCAATCAGAACACACTATACTGCTTTCAGCCAATCACAACACACTATACTGCTTTTAACCAATCAGAACACACTATACAGCTTTCAGCCAATCAGAACACACTATACTGCTTTCAGCCAATCAGAAAACATTATACTGCTTTCAGCCAATCAGAACACACTATACTGTTCTCAGCCAATCACAACACACTATACTGCTCTCAGCCAATCAGAACACACTATACTGTTCTCAGCCAATCAGAACACACTATACTGCTCTCAGCCAATCAGAATACACTATACTGCATGTAAACACCACTTACCTGTACATAACATTACCTATACTGTAACAATAATGATGTGATTATTTGTAATTTAGGGAATGCCTGGACCTCCAGGAGAGAAGGGAGAAGGTGGACACTCTGGACTCATTGTGAGATCACTTCCTGTTCCTGTATCTCTTTCCACCATTTTAAAATAATATCACTGAGCTGCACTGAGCTGCTTTCTTTTTAATTACAGTGTTCATTTGTGAGTGAGAGTTTGTAAGTGCAGACGTGACCTCTGATGTTTTTTTTGTTTAAGGGTCCTCCTGGACAGATGGGCCCTCGAGGTCCTCAGGGTCCAAGTGGTGGACAGGTGCACATACATATACACACACACACATATACACACACAGTATCTTTTCCTCTGTTTATGTATATTTATAATATAAAAGTAGACAGAGGTCAAATCAATGACTGCGTGTGTGTGTGTGTGTGTGTGCGAATGCGCGAATGCGTTAAACAGGGTCCCCCAGGCAGACCTGGAGTTCGCGGCCAACCTGGAGCTGTGGGAGAGAAGGTGAGAGTCAGAAAGATAGCAACAGAGGTAGAAAGAGATAGAAAGACTGTGATAAAGAGAAAGAGAGACAGACATACAAAGAAAAACAGACAGACAGAGAAAGAGCTAGTCATTGTGATAAAGCTGATGATGATGATGATGATGATGATGATGATGATGATGCCATCCTGTAGGGAGAGGATGGTGAGTCAGGTGATCCTGGACCTGTCGGATTATCTGGAGGCACTGTAAGTATAAATATCCCTTTCCTCTCTCATGCAGTGTGAAATGACCTTGATCATGGATCAGGAACTTGTTGAGGAACCTAAAGGTTCAGGAACTATCATGAATATTAACATTGTTCTTAGACAGGTTCCTTGGTTTCATGTCCATGACAGTGTAAAATATCAAAGCTAAAACCTGTTCTGGTTCCACAGACCTGGGTTTACCAGGGTTCTTTAAAATGTCCTGGGGTGGATACATGGTTCTTATTGTGTGTGCAGGGAGAGAAAGGTGATCAGGGGGAGAAAGGAGACACTGGATCTTCAGGAGCTGCTGGACCTCCAGGTGCTCGAGGACCACCAGGGGAGGATGGAGCCAAGGGCAGCTTAGTGAGTGTGTATGAGTGTCTTGTGTGTACAGGTGTTAAGTGTGTGTGTGTGTGTGGTTTATGCTAATATCATTATTGACTTTAGTGATTTTTTATTTACATTTACATTTATGGCATTTAGCAGACGCTCTTATCCAGAGTGCTTATCATTAACTTGGAATATCCAATGCTAAGGCTGGTAGACCTGAATTCAGGTTACTCTGAGCTGTGATACTGCAAGAAGTTTAGCCGTGTACTACCTATTAGACGTTATAAGTCCCAGAACCCTAGTGTTCCTAAACTCCAGAAACCCAGTGAAGAACAGGACATGGGGAACACAGTAACTGCTGTAAGTGTGGAACAGCTTTGAGTTAGAGCTCATTCAAGTGCTCTGAAAGAGGCGGGTCTTCAGTCGGCGTTTGAAGACGGCGAGTGACTCCGCTGTTCGGACACTCAGGGGGAGTTCATTCCACCACCTTGGTGCAGAACAGAGAAAAGTCTGGATGCTTGTCGAATTCTCCAAATGTTGTAAAGGAGAAATCTGCATGACCGGGTCAGGTTAGCAACATGAGCTGAGAGAGAGCTGATCATCTACACCTACCCCAAGGCTGCGTGCTTCTGAAGAAGGAGTGATCATGGAGTTCTCAAAGGAAATTGAGAGATGATGTAAAGCAGCTCTGCGTGGATCTGCTGCCTCTAGCTTCTTTCTGTAGAAGGAAGACTTTGCAGTGGGTACTTCTTTAGAGAATGTGGCAGAAGAGATTGGTAGGAGTGATGGTCAGCTATGAACCTTAATTTTCTCCAGCGCCTCTCAGCCGTTCTGAGTTCTCAACAGTTGTTTCTCAGAACTTCGGTGGCGAAGATCTTATAGGTTTGGCAGAGAGTGGACATAGGAGGTCAGTGGATGAAGAGAGTGATGAAATGAAGGTATCTTTAGCAGTATCCAGGGAGAGAGAAGAAAAAGCGTCATGGGATGGAAGAGCAGTAATGATAGAAGAGGCAAGGTGTGAGGGAGGGATAGAGTGTAGGTTACGGTGAGTGGTGGTGGTGCGTATAGAGGTGAGAGAAAGAGCGAATGACAGAAAGTGGTGATCTGAGCAATGTAGTGGAGTTACTTTGAAATCCATCGCTGAGGCAGGTCTGGTGAAGACTAAGTCTGATATATAAACTCTGATATATAGTTGTGTTTCCAATGAACATCACAAATGTGTTTACATTTTACTCTGGAGTTTATATATGTCTGTAAAGCTGATGTTCACTGAAGTTCTGTACAAATAAAATTGAATTGAATTGAATTTGTCCTTCTCTTTCACTCGCTTTTAGGGTCCGATTGGTCTTCCAGGAGACTCAGGAGCTCCCGGAGAGGCTGGTCCTGATGTAAGTGACTTATTTATCACCTATCTTAACTGGGATGTGAATAGGATAAAAACAAAACCAAGTGTCAAGACTGTGTCTTTGAATCTAAAGAACAAACAAAGTATTACTACTAGCATTTGATTTATGATTAGGTAAATCAGACTTCCCCATGGTTTTTATTTATTCTTACACTGACAATAGCGCATTAAATAAAACTACAAAATTAGAAATGTATAGTTTGCTTGATTTAATGACCAACAGCTAAAGGAACACCCATAAAAACATCATAGAAATGTTAAGAGAAGTATGAGCTTCTGAAATAGCTGAAATATGAGACAGAATGTCCGTGTGGTTCCAACGTGATAGGGATATGTATCTTACATTTTACTGATGATCAGTTTTGTCATCTCTCTCAGGGTATTGATGGAGTTGCTGGATCCAAAGGAGACAATGGAGATCCTGGAAAAGCTGTAAGTAATTATTAGTTTGTTTCATCTTTGTTTGTTTTTATATAATTTAATTATTTTTATTTTTACTTCCTTCTGATCTCCATTCTCAGGGGCCCCAAGGAGCTTCTGGAGAGCCTGGTCCGTCTGGACGTCCAGGAAGAAGAGTAAGTTGTGAGGGGCTTGTACATGTACTTAGCGTGTGTTCTGTCACACTGTGTGGGGACACGGTTATCCCAGTAGACCTTGTTTGTAACTGTAATGAAAGTTCTTAATCTGTCTGTCTTTCTGTCTGTCTCTCTGTAGGGTCATTTAGGGCAACCAGGGAAAGAGGGGAAGCCTGGTCTGAAAGGAAATAAGGTAAATATATTTGTAGCATGGGACCTGTTAAAGCAAAAGGCCTATATTAGGGGTCCTTTCTCTGTGGAGTTTTCATGTTCTCCCTGTGTCCATGTGGGTTTCTTCAGGGAGCTTCGGTTTCCTCCCACAGTGCAAAATTTACAGTCAGATGAATTAGAGGCACTAAATTGCCCCTAGGTGTGAATGTGTCTGTGTCTCTGCCCTGTGATGGACTAAGGACCTGTCTAGGGTGTTATATAGCCCTCTGTCTTAGTCTTTATAGGGTTTTAGCCACACTAAAGTGCCCGACACCCATAGCTCCATGTACAGTGCCCACCACTCGCTCTCTCAGGATGCGCGGCACCAACAGCTGCCAGATCTTCTTCCCAGGGACCGGTTCCTCCCACACACAGTACAACAGCCCCTCTCTGATCCAAAGACTATTCCAGCCAACCCTCAGGGCCTTAGCTACTGGCCTGTATGGAGTTGTGTCAGCCCATCTGGGTGTCTTCGCTGAATTGAGCCACCCCAACACCCATGAGATCTCTCTCGGTGAGGTTGAATAATGAATAATGGTGATGTTGTGGTGAACTGTGGTGATCTGGACCCAGCAGTGCCACCACTGGGCCACCGAGCTCCAACAGCTAACCCTGGCACTGCATGTTCAGCTCCTCCAAGGAAAGCAGCATTGCTCAGAGGAGACTGGGGTGTCACCACCAGGGAGCCTCAGGACTCTGCTGCTGGACTGCCACAGCCTGCCTTAGCCAATGACAGTTTCAGTTTGCCAGTACACAATGTCCATACACTTAGGTCTATCATGACCCCATAACAGATAATCTTAGCCAAAAATGCATGACTCACCAATAGGCGCCAACCAGAAGTCATGCATATGCTTGAGGCCTCCCAGGTTCACACACAGCCACTTTTTGCTCCACATGTCCACTTGAGCTCCCCTGACTATCCGTAACTGCACCTCTGTAGGCTGCCAGCCATTCCTGTCAACACTCTCACTGTCAGGATGCATGCCAGGCTGCAAAAGTGAAACAACAGACCCAGTGACTAGTAATGCTTTAACTTGCATGTCGTTAAGCTGACAACAAATCCATAATCCATAGCAGGAATTAGTCCCATGCATGAGGGAGGAAGGCCTGTTGTTTCCATGCTGGCTCTGACCCATAGCACTGTGTTGCTTGATGTCCATGCGTTCTGCATCACCAGCACATGATTTGCTGGCTCAATGGCTGCTCAGCGCTTGGTGTCTCCATGCTGTGGAAATGTGGGGTACGCGTGCCTCACCATAGTGCTTATTTCTGCTGCTAGCATGCTAATCCGCTTGCCAAACAGCTTCCAGCATGCAGGAAGTTGTTTCTTTACCACCATGGCAGTGGGTCTTGTCCAAACGCCATTGTAGTGTGACTGTTTAGGCTGCCAGATCTTGTTCAGTGGGAAGATTCACTAAAACCTGAACCTTCATCTGTTTATATACAAGTTCAGCGGAAGTATGGCCCACTTCCTAAACAGGGTTTGGAAAATTTGTGATGGTCACTCTCATTTTTTTCAGGGTGCTCCAGGTAATGAAGGAGCCCTAGGGAAGACAGGTCCAGTTGGAGCTCAGGGGAGCCCAGGGAAATCAGGACCTCAGGGACTTCGGGGGATCCCAGGACCGGCGGTGGGTCACTGATCTCTAAAAACATTGACATGAGCAAATGGAGCATCTGGACATTCTGGATATCTGTATATCTGTCTTTCAGGGAGAGCATGGTGTAAATGGACCCCTGGGTCAAACAGGACCTCCAGGGCCAATGGTAGGTTCAGGTCAGAGGCTCATATTTAACCATAGAATTTGACTTTTGAACAACATTAAGTTTGGGTTTTTTTCTCTTGGTACATTCAGGGTCCTGCTGGTTTGCCAGGACTAAAAGGGGACCATGGCAGGAAAGGAGAAAAGGTATAAAAGAATGACATCCTTATTGGTTAGTGATTTTATTTCCACTCGTCATATTGGTGAAGAATGTTGTGAATCATAAAAATGTGTATTCCAGGGTCATGGAGGTCTGATTGGACTGATTGGTCCTCCTGGTGAAATAGGAGAAAAGGGAGACCGTGGGCTTCCTGGTAACCAGGGGATACAGGGACCCAAAGGAGATGAGGTCAGCACACCCAAAACACTTATAGTTATGTTACTGTGTTGGATTTGTTTCTCTCACACATGCACCTTCATCTTTTAGGGTGCAGTTGGTCCTTCTGGCCCTAATGGACCCCCTGGCCTACCAGGACTCTCTGTAAGTGTCACAGCGTCTCAGACACACACTACAGTACCTAATCTAACAAGAAATACTCTGCAGTTGTGCAATGTTTTTGTGTATAACCTATGTACCTGTTCTATAGGGATCTATGGGACAAAAAGGGTCAAAAGGCAATCAGGTGAGACTCGCATATACACTTTCACACATGCATGCATGCATTCAAATATAACAAACACAACATATAATGTGTTCTATTTTCTCAGGGCCCTATTGGACCTCGAGGAGATACTGGACCCATTGGTCCACCTGGTCCTCCAGTGAGTTAAACACAACACATGAACACACTTTTTCAGGTAAAGTCCCTAAATAGGCAGCATTTTGGGGCAAGTATCATATAAAAGATACATCATTTTTTAAGGTACATACCTACATGAACAGGTTATTTTGGTCAAATCCAAGGCCAGAACTGCAGCCATGGCAGAATTGCTACTCTTGGCAGTCTGATATTTTAGACCATAAACGTGTCAGACCATCCTGTCATGGAATAACGGCTTTTTACGTGTGTGTCTGTAGGGTCTTCCTGCAGAAAATTCCGCTCCTTTCTCCAGAGGCAGGAGGCGAAGGACTCACTCTGAGACTGAAGAAGAAGACGAAGGAGTGATAGATGGAGAGAAGGAGGTACAGGAGGAGGATGAGATGCAGAGCGATGGGACAGGTGAAGGAGCAAAGGATATGGAGGATGTTTTTGTGTCTCTGACCTCCATGAGGACGGAGGTGGAGGGTTTGCGCATTCCAAAGGGAACCTACCACAGTCCAGCTCGTACCTGCAAGGAACTCTGGATGTGCCACAACAACTTACCTGATGGTGTGTTTGTGTGTGTGTGTGTGTGTAATAAATTAATGTTTTGTCCACCTAGTAATAAAATTATATCACAAAAAAGAGAGCCAGCCAATCAAACGCAATCATGAGCCACATTTCAATGCAATTTCGTAATGCTGGCTAAATGTGTACATTGATGTACTCAGATCTGGTTCTTCTGTATATGGCAGCTCATACAACAGCCAGGGGCACACTAGCCCACGAATGCTAATTTATCCAAATACATGCTATGTATCCAAACACCTAGCTTGCAGGTTAGCAAGCCCCATTTTAAATGAGCTATGTGCCCTGTTTGCTTGATTTCAGGGGTGTACTGGATTGATCCGAATCAGGGCTGCCACCGAGATGCCTTCAAGGTTTTCTGTAATTTCACAGCAGAGGGAGAGACGTGTCTGCATCCAGACAGCAAGCACCAGGTGGTGAGATTTCTACACATTTACCACCTGGTACAATAAATGGAGTATTATTGTATAGTGCTGTGTGATTGACCTCCAGAAGCATTGTTAACGATTGACAGGTGAAGCTGTCTGCATGGAACAAGGAGAAACCTGGAACATGGTACAGCAAGTTCAGAAAAGGATCGCAGGTGTGTGTGTGTGTGTGTGTGTGTGTGTGTGTGGTATATGTACAACTTTTGCTTATTTCCTGTCTATCCTGGTGCAGTTCCAGTACATGGATGAGGATGGGAACCCCGTGCATGTGGTACAGATGGGTTTCCTGAAGCTTTTAAGTGCAACATCACGTCAGTCCTTTACATATCAGTGTCAGAACTCCGCTGGCTGGTTTGACCACAACACTCTCACATACAAAGAAGCTCTGCGCTTCAGGGCCAGCAACGGGGACGAGCTCACGCATCAACACACACAGTACATCTACGCCAGCTATGATGGCTGTCAGGTCAGATCACCTCACTCACACTGATATAACCCATTAGCTTGGTTTAGAATAGAAGGGAATATCACAAAACACATGAATTTGGGCAGTGCAGGTTCTGTACATAACACTGTGCTGTGGTGCAGCTGGGGTGAATATGATTATTAGTGATAAAGTGGAAACCTTCTGGGACCTGCTCATTATGAGCTACAAGGTTGTTAAACAATGGTACTTAATGTTGTTGTAGTAGGGTTGTAGTCAACACTGCTACTGTCAGGTCAAAGACAAGGACTAGCCAAGACTGAGTCAAGATTGAGTCTTTACATGGTCTGTGGCAAGGCAGGATCAAGTCTTTATAGAGTTAGACAAAACCAAGGCAAGATCAAGTCTTTATAGAGTTAGACAAAACCAAGGCAGGATCAAGTCTTTATAGAGTTAGACAAAACCAAGGCAAGATTGAGTCTTTATGGGGTCAACACCAAGATGAATTTCGTCTCTTAATGGTATGAATGCAAAGGCAAGATTGGGTCTTAATGGGGCCAGCACCAAGGCAAGATCAAGTCATAATGGAGTCAATGCCAAGGCAAGATTGAGTGTTAATTGGGTCAACCCCAAGGAAGATCAAGTCTTATTGTGGTCAACGCCAAAGCAAGGTCGAGTATTAATAGGGTCAGTGCCGAGGTAAGGTCCAGCCTTAATGGGGTTGACACCATTTCAAGATCGAGTCTTAATGGAGTCAATGCCAAGGCAAGACTGAATCTTCATACGGTCAACACCAATGCAAGATCAGGTCTTAATGGGGTCAGTGCCAAGGCAAGATCAAGCCATAATATGGTAAATGGTAAGGCCAGGTCAAGTCTTAATGGGGTCAACACCAAGCAAACACTGAATCTTTATAGGGTCAATGGCAAGGCAAGATCAAGTCTTATAGATTTAGACAAAACCAAGACAAGATTGAGTCTTCATGGGGTCAACACCAAGACGAATTTCACTCTTAATGGTATGAATGCCAAGGCAAGATTCGGTCTTAATGGGGTCAGCACCAAGGCAAGATCAAGTCATAATGGGGTCAGCCCAAGGCAAGATTGAGTGTTAATTGGGTCAACACCAAAGCATGGTCTAGTCTTAATGGAGTCAATGCCAAGGGAAGACTGAATCTTATAGGGTCAACACCAATGCAAGATCAGGTCTTAATGGGGTCAGTGCCAAGGCAAGATTGAGTCTTAATATGGTAAATGGTAAGGCCAGGTCAAGTCTTAATGGGATCAACACCAAGCAAACAATGAATCTTTATAGGGTCAACGCCAAGGCAAGATCAAGTCTTAATGAAAGTGAAGAGCTATAATCGTTGAGTAAAACATGACATAGTATCTGCGAGAACAATTCTTTAAACTATGTTTGTGTTAAGAGTTTTCAGGCACATTATGTAGTGACATTCTCGTTCTGTAGTGACATTCCTGCAGTAGTCAAGTTAATCCAGTGTTACTCACTATTATGTAATACAACCAAACCTCTATGATAACACAGTAATAGATATGTAATAACACATTCTATTGTGTTTACTCATAGTCCCGGTCGGGTCAGGACCGCACCGAGCTGACCTTTGACTTCCCAAACACGGACTTTCTGCCCATTGTCGACGTGGCTGTGTCGGATTTTGGAAAACCGAAACAGAAGTTTGGATTCGCTGTTGGTCAAGTGTGTTTCAATGGATAAACATCTGAGAGAGAGAGAGAGAGAGAGACTAAGACTGTACACGCACATACGGGCAGAGTGTGTGTCCATGCGGCCAGGTTGAGGACACGGCCGCTTACTGGTGCTTTTCACTTCTGTTTTGGATTTTAATGTTGTTTTAAAGTTTGTCGCTGTTAATCATGTGACCACAAACTGTAAAAATCATCTTGTTTGTCTAAACAGCTAGTGCAGTTGCTCTTCTTCACACACACACACACACACACACACACACATTATCCCTAACCTCAGTAATGAAAGGCAACTTTAATTTTTTTATTTTTAGTTCAAAACTACAGCAGCCCCCACTTTCCTCATGCGGCCACAAGGATATTCCTTATGATATATCCTTATGAGGTCAGGTATTCTTATCCTTGTGGGGACGTGCACAAGGACCGCCCTCTCCCCCCCCCCGCCCCCCACACACACCCACCCCAGAAACACCCCCTCCAACACACACACTAGTCTGAACTGTGTTTGAATCTCATTGTTCTTATCTCATATTGTAATGAGTTGTTGTTACTTTATGTGTGTTATTTTTGTGAATGTTGTGTAACCACTGTGCTATATGTTGTGTTTACATGTTGTATGAGATGCCTGCAGTGCATTCTGGGTGAAAAAAAGATTCTGCAGGTGTATGAGTGTGTGTCGAGTGAATGTGCTGTTCTGATGTTAATATAGTTTGTTTTGTATTATTTTATCGATTATAATGATGTCATCTGCAGGGACACGCCTCTAATAAACCATTATTACAACACCACGCCTCCCCTCCCCTTGTCCACACACTCACACATACACACACACACACACACACACACACAGATAAAGGACCAGCGCGTCAGTCTCTGCACTCGTCTCTCTGTGTTTCTAAAACCTCTTGTGTTACATTGAGTCCAAAAGAAAAGATAGATTTTTACAACAGCTTTAATCAGTCCAAGCCACGAAGAAGACTCTTCCTTCTGAGGAATAAAATATGATCGTTATGAGATAAAATATCCATCTGAAGTGGATTCACAGCAGATTAAGAGGACTTCTTGACTCCTTTTGTCGTTTCCTGGAGGGAAAATCTGGTGCCCAGTAGTTTTACTGTAATTGCATTCCTCAATTTTTAATTCTTCACCTTCATCTTCTGTGCATCATCCACCTCTTCGCCTGAGAATTTCACAACTCGTCGTTTTGTTAAAGTCTTTTATTGGCATTTTGAGATTCATTTGATTTGAACAATGTTACAGGATCTGAAGTGCGGCTCTTATTAACACACGTGATTTTTTTTAATGTTATTAAAACACTTTTAATGTGTTATTTTCCATTAGAAAGTACTTTAAAAGTAATAAAGTAAAAGTGGGATATTTTTCCTAATTCTTCCTCTGTAGTGACTCGTTCATGGTCAGGATCAGCAGCAGAAACGTTCCCGGACTCTCTGCTTTCTGTCTTTTCTTCTTTAAATCAGGATTCCGTCGCAGCGTTCCTGACTCCTGTTCCCGTTTTCCTGGGGCGGTATCCCGGCGTGCTGCTCTTTATCTGATCCGGCACCGTGCTCGTGTTGTGGAAAGATGAGCGTTCCGGTGTTGAAGATGGGGCTGGTGCTCAGTACGATGGCCATGCTGACGAACTGGATGTCCCAGATTCTCCCCAAGCGCGTGGGACTGGATCAGACGGCGGCTCGGCCGGGAACCTCTGAGAAGTTCATCAGCGTAAGTCTTTACTGAAACATCAGTGGTTGGGGGTCAGCAGGGTGTGTGTGTGTGTGTGTGTGTGTGTGATTGGGGGGTCAGTGTGTGTGTGTGTGTGTGGTGTGTGTGGTCAGCAGGGTGTGTGTGTGTGTGAGATTGGGGGGTCAGTGTGTGTGTATGTGTGTGTGTGATTGGGGGGTTAGTGTGTGTGTAGAGTCTGTAGAATGTTTGTAAAGT
>JAOTRJ010000029.1:12074911-12084911 GCA_028564905.1 Leptodoras praelongus | reverse complement strand
CCAGCCACTGACCCAGCCACTGCTCCTGCCACTGCTCCTGCTCCTGACCCAGCCACTGCTCCTGCCACTGCTCCTGCTCCTGACCCAGCCACTGCTCCTGCCACTGCTCCTGACCCAGCCACTGCTCCAGTCACTGCTCCTGCCCCAGCCACTGCTCCAGCTACTGCTCCTGCCCCAGCCACTGCTCCTGCCCCAGCCACTGACCCTGACCCAGCCACTGCTCTAGCCATTGTCCCAGCCACTGCCCCAGCCACTGCTTCTGCCCCAGCCACTGCTCCTGCCCCAGCCACTGCTCCTTGCCCTTGCCACACCCCCACTCTTGCCCCTTCCCCTGCTTCTCCCCCTGCCACACAGATTCCCAATGCCAATAATGCACCTTTGTGTTTCACACAGGATACAAACAGATTTATTCATAAATTGTGAAAATGCAGTTTGTTTGGAAAAATGACTGCATCCCCCGTTCATCCCCCGTTCTCTCCTGAGTTTGAGTAAATAATAGCAGGAGTGTCAGCGTAAATCAGCAGTACCATGCGTTTCTCTGATTATGTCCATACTTGTGTGTGCCTGACAGTAAATGGCACTTTGCACTTGCTAATTTACAACAGAATGCCATTCATCAACATTCACACACAACAGCGAAGAGAATCAGCCAAACCTTTATAAAACTGACAATTAATGAGTTCTGCTCGGTTGATAACGTTTACACATGCATTCCAAAACGACACCAGTCCTATTAGCGTTATCAGTTGTCCTGCTATTATCTGTGTAGCGAGCTGTTCCGGTACATTCCCCCTGTGCAGGACACACACACTCCGAAAGGTCACACTGTAGCGCAGTATAGTATTCCCGGGCTTTAAGAAATCCTTTTCTGGACCTTTCTCATGAAATATGAACAGGAGAGCTGTTGCTCATGGAAGGCCTCACATCTGCCTACATGATTTACATTAATGTCAACAAGACAGCCTTGGCAACCTCCTTCTGCACTCCGACGCCGGTCGTTTAAATGACATCAGGAACAATCTAGCCGACGCTTTAGGTCTAATTTGACTCTGAAACTCATTAAAATTCCATAAATCCAGTTTCTGCTGGGTTCTCTAGATAGCAATCTTGGCCTCTACTGACATTTTCATATTTACCCTTGGAACAGATGCAATATATGTGAGAAAGGTCAGCTACATATACATGTTTGTTACTATGGTAGCAGATAAAGAGATACAGGTACAGATGGGGTAAACTGGAGGAAATACACTGACTAGAACATGCAGAACTGGGAAATAAAATCTAGGTTTAGTAACCATGGTGTCAAATTTGAGTCGAATCACGGACACTGATTTCTACATTTCTACCATTTGCTGTTCTACAGAAGATCGAATTGTATCCTTGCTTGACAGGTCACAGTGGCACGTAGCGTAACGTTAGCTAGTGTACTAGCGTCACGGCATAAAGCTGGACTGAAAGGTACACAAACTGCACCTGGTGCCCCAGGTTCTCTTCCATCCTCCGTCAAAGACATTTATGAGCGAGAGAAGAAGCGTTGTGTTAGGTGTTCAGGTAAACGTACCGGTGTTGTATATTACATGCAATTTTTTTATTGCACAAGCGAGCAATATTGCCAAAACCTATCGCGCACAGCTTAGCTCTGGGAAACTAAACTCTTATTGGCAAATCCTGGGCCGCCATACCGCAGCCGGCTAGCGTGAGGCTTTACATCAGCGCTACTGAAAAACCCTGCAAATACGGAGGACAAGAAAAGAATTAAGCACAAATAAATAAATAGTTGAATAAATAAATGTATCAATACATTTTTGTCATGAAATTAAATCAATATAAATATAAAAAATAATGAATAAATATTTTTTATATAGTTTTTTTCCACATTTCTACACAACAATGTTTATTTGGTCTATTTATGCATCTTTTATTTGTTTGTTTGTTTTTTTGTTTGTTTATTTATTTATTTATACATTTATTTATTTATTTATACATTTATTTCCTTCTACATTTATTTCCCTCTATATGTTACTTTTATTCATTTCTGTATTTCTGCGTCCATATGCTAATTGGGTGGGCGGTCCTAAACTCACGCTAAAGCAGGATTGGTCATTTTTCTTTAGAACCACACAGAAGCGACCGATCCCTAGCAACTGTACACGACTCAGGCTAACTACACAACGCGTCTCAGGATGAACGTCAACATCAAAGTGGGGTTTCATCAAAGCGCTCCAGTGGCATTAGCATACTGCAATTAGCATATGGACGCCGAAATACAGAAATAAATAAATACACAATAAATACCTAAATAAAGAAATACTGTACATCCAAAGACCAAACAGACGCTGTTGTACGGACATGTAGAAATAAAGTTAAATAATTTCTTTTAATACGCTCCGTTTCATGACAAAAATGTATTTCTTTTTTTTCCCCGATTTTTCTCCCTAATTTAGTCGTCTCCAATTCCCACCCGTCAGTCCTTCCCCCCATGTCACACGACAAACTGCCAGTCAGGGAGGGAGAAGCCATCGCGTGCTTCCTCCGATACACGTGACGCAAGCCACCGCCTCTTTTCGAGCTGCTGCCCATGGAACTTTTGGGAGCGGTGTAGTGCACTCGGAGGAAAGCGCTCCCACCCACCTCTTGTATACATGAGCTCACAGACGCCCGTGATTGGACAGTGTCGCGCTGATTGACATGGAGGGAGAACGTATGCTGCCCCTCCCACCCTGAGAGCACGGCCAATCTTGCTCTCTGGGCTCCCGGCTACGGGCAGCTATGCTATAGCATCACCCGGATTCCAACTAGCGTTCTCCGGATGAAAAATGTATTTCTTAATGAATTTATTTATATATTAACTATTTATTAGTGCATTCATTTATTCATACTTAAATGGTTTCTTGTCTTCTTTATGCAAAAGCCTTTTCCAAATAGCAATAATGCCAATGTTTAACCAAGCTCCAGAGAACAGTTTACACACGGTGTTACAGACACGCCAGATCGTTTCGGATTCCTCAGGTGCGGCGCAATGTTCTAAGATGTTCCGTAATTTGTGAAAAATTCTCTCCTGAACTTGTCAACTTGTCAATAACCTAAGAGTAGTTTAGAGCGTAACCTAAGAACCTTAAGACATTGATTTAGCACAACACAGGAAAAGTGCAGGAAACCCGACTCCAAGCCTCCTCCTAATCTCCCTTCCTGAGTTCAGTGCAACTGAATACTCAGAAACAGACAAAAACCCTCATCCAACAGGTGTAAGGTATCATCTGAAAAACAGCTCTCACGTGTTGAAGCAGGTGAGGCTGATTAGGCCCGGAATTAAACTTTCAACCCCGGAGAATCGCCGACTCTGAGCCAAATATGGCAGGGTTCTAAATCTGAAGTTTACAGTAGGAAGGTTTAAGCATGAGTTGACACTAAGGAAGTTTTAATGTGAACTTCATATCACTGAAAACTTTATCACCTGGCATTTGAAATGTAAAGTTTACAATGTGAAATGTAAAATATGAAGTTTAACAGTTTACATTTGAAATGTAAAGTTTACGATATAAACTGTGAAATATGAAGTTTAACAGTTTACATTTGAAATGTAAAGTTTACGATATAAACTGTAAAATATGAAGTTTAACAGTTTGCATTTGAAATGTAAAGTTTACGATATAAACTGTAAAGTATGAAGTTTAACCGTTTATATTTGAAATGTAAAGTTTACAATATAAACTGTAAAATATGAAGTTTAACAGTTTACATTTGAAATGTAAAGTTTACAATGTAAACTGTAAAATATGAAGTTTAACAATTTACATTTAAAATGTAAAGTTTACGATATAAACTGTAAAATATGAAGTTTAACCGTTTATATTTGAAATGTAAAGTTTACGATATAAACTGTAAGATATGAAGTTTAACAGTTTACATTTGAAATGTAAAGTTTACGATATAAACTGTAAAATATGAAGTTTAACCCCAGAGAATCGACGACTCTGAGCCAAATATGTCCGTGTTCAATGGAAAGAGAAGGCATGCGAATGCGAATGCGAATGCAAATGAATCCTGTTGTCGTTTTCAAGGTCAGTTTCCTTACGTCGGCTCTGGTTTGACTGGCGTAACTGGCTACGCGAAAAAACATTCTTGAGCCACTTGTTTGTGCACTGCTCTGATAAGTTCATTGTAAATCGTAATGCCTTCCGGGGAGGTCACGTTTCTCGGACCTGCAGTGACGAACATATTTTGAACTAATAAAGTAATAGGACACCAAAGGACACACAAGGACACGTTAAATACCGTATTGGAATGCAGATTTTATAGAGCAGTATATCTCCGGGCGAATTAGTGAGCGCTCATCTATAACACACAATCGCTTCATGGCACCCATTAGCATTTACCCAGGAGTTACATCTCTCGCCGGACTGCCCGGACCAGTGCAGGATCGGAAAAGAAGGTTTTTGTATCTGTACATAAATCAAATTCCATTGTACAGCACTGGGTAGCACTTTTAACAACATGTGGCAGAAAGAGTGGCAGGGTGTTAGAGTCCAGGCCAACATGTGAGCCAACATGTCTGCAGACCTCGCGCCACAGTGCCCTTGTGGACTTTCAGTCCATGGCCTTTAGCGGTGTAACACCTGCTGCTAAGTATTAACCTCACCATCCATCCATGGCTCTAACCTGGCTGAGATAAGGACAGAACTGCCCCGCCGTGATCCTAGAACTGCCTCCAGAAATCCACCCGGGCACCAGGATCAGGATTTAAACATGAAGTTTAGCATTTAAAAACGTTACCAGCTAAGATTACAGAGTACGGTTTACAGTGTAAGCATTTACATGCGAATTTCAAAAGTTTACAGTACAAACATTTATACGTAACTCACATTATCTGGGTTCAAACATAAGCAGTTTAAAGCGTAAGTGGTCTTCAACTAAGATAAATAAAGTTACAGTCGAAACGTGAAGCGTTAACAACGAACGTAAGGTTTTTAATAAACTGTAAAGTATGAAGTTTATCACTTGGCATTTGAAATGTAAAGTTTACCATGTAAACGGTAAAATATGAAGTTTACATTCAGCAAGTAAAGTTTTACATATATAACTAGCATACTAGTATAAACACTTTTAATGTAAAGTTTACAGTTTACATTTTCCTGTAACGTTTATACTGTAGACATTCAAATGAAACGTTTACTCAATTCTGAGAGCAAATCGTACTCCTTAAAGATTGAAAGTCCAATGTTATAGTTTTCAATGTTTTGAACTTTACAATGTAAACGGTAAAATATGAAGTTTAACAGTTTACATGTAAAGTTTACATACAACACGTAAAGTTTTACATATATAACTAGCTTACTAGTATAAACACGTTTAATGTAAAGTTTACGGTTTTTAACATAACGTTTACAGAAAAGCTTATACATTTAATATGTATTTAAACGTACGGCTGGTGCTGCAATGATTCCATTTGAAGAAACTTTACAACTTATGTGCACTATAAAGTTTTTAAAGTCAAGGTGATAGTACAGTAGCAGAACACTACAAAGCATACGTACAGTGCGTGGGGGTTATACTGTAAACTTTTATACTGTAATCATTTACTGTGAAAGATTTCAATCTATAGCTTGCATGACTAAGGTAGTGAAACATTACATAGGTAAAGTTTACGGCATCAAAACCTAAATGCGAAGTCAGCACGAGTAAGCCTTGAATGTCACAACTTCATCGTAAAGGTTTAAATATTTCACTCTGTTGCAGTAGCACTTTTATGAGCTATTTAGTTTCAGGAATGACTTTATTGTGACGATGCAAATGTTTAATTTGTAAAGACAAAAGTTTTACAGATGTAAAATTGACAAAAATACAAAGTGACATCTGAGGGTCACTTATTTATAAAGGTTTATAAAGGTTTTAGATGCTACAGTATAATGAACTTTTTACTATTTAGATCTGAAGTTTACGGTTACATTTACGGCATTTGGCAGACACCGTTACATTTATCTCACTTCTACAACTGAGCAGGTGAGGGTTAAAGGCCTTGCTCAGGGGCCCCGGCAGGGGCAGCTCGGTGGTGCTGGGACACCGCAGGTGTCAGCGTGACTCTGCTTTTTATCTGAGTTTATAGTGAAGTCAGGGAGATGAAGGGTGTGTGTTTTTCCCTCGTGTCTCTTTCAGGCAGCCGGGTCAACCGCCAGGAAATTTACGCTCGAGTGCCCTACAAGTCACACAAAACCAGTCAGACTTTTACCGTGCAGCACTGCATCAGATAAGACCACGGCTCTAAATAAGGGCATGTCACCAGTGTGAGAAGACAAACACACACACACACACAATAGAACCCCCTCCACCTCCCACCTCCCACCTCCCACCCCCAACCCCATTACAATCGTGTGAACAGGATTACAGTGACACTTTATACATCACATGGCTTAGAAACACAACTTCAGTCACACACACACACACACACACACACAGTCTGTATCCCGTATGTACAAAGTATCAGCACCTCTTAACTCCTCTCTCAGTCCTCACCACGTCACGTACTCGTTCATTCGGTTGACCCTTTTTTGACATTGCTGTTTAAACGCTCCCTAATTGTGTTATGTACACAAGCCTTGCTCCTATTTTGTCCACAAACACACATCAGTGTGTACACACACACATACACACACACCGCGATGCACTACGAGAAGACGGCGACTCGGTGGAGGCAGTCTGATGCTCTGAGCGATGTTCTGTTGAGAAACCTTGACACGTACCACCTGCCTGAATAGTTACAAAGCGTGTATGAGTGCCAGCGGTGTCCATTAATGACTCGGTGGCCTCTCTCGGCCGCACGATGTTCCCTGACACACTGCAAAGATTGTTGAGGAACGGTGTGAGGAACATGACAAAGACTTCAAGGTGTTGACTTGGCGGCACAAAGGGGGACCTAGGCAATGTTAGGCAGGTGGTTGAAATCTTATGGCTGATCAGTATATACATTACACACACGATACATAATCTACACACCGCACACACACACACACACACGCACATGCACATGCAGTGATGTTATGCACACACACACACACACACACACACACACACGCTCAAGTTCCCTTGACGTCAAGCGAGTTAGTGTTTAGCGGGCCATCCAGATAAGGGGACAGCTTTAAATAAGGGCATGCCATCCATTTAAAGGACACACACACACACACACAGTATACATATATGTACACACATACAGTATACACCCACATGTACATTCTGAGTTTATCTAGCGATAGGTAGAGTTTCAGTTCCATTCGATAAGCCAATCATCAATCATCAATCATCAATCATGTGACTTGGAGGCTTAGGATGATGAGGCGTTTGGTCCCCACAAGGATAGGAATATCTCATACTTTTCATCATGTGAGGATATTTTGCTGGTCCTCACAAGGAAAGTTGACGTAATGTTTAATGAAAAGAAAAAACATACAAAAGCCAAAAAGTTGCCTTCGCGTTACTGTAAGGTTGGGTTTAGGGTTCAGGGTTAGACATAGTGTTAATGATTAAGTCAGTGGAAGGTCCTCACAAGTACAGCAAGACAAAGTATGTGTGTGTGTGTGTGTGTGTGTGTACCTGGGTGTTCTGCACATGCCCATTGACATGGTCGTTCCTCGCTGGAAGGAAGCCATCGAAGGCGCTTGTCTTATCGGTGCGTGGTGCGCTCGGCTCCCCGTCCTCCACGCCATTGGCCCTGCGGACACACAGCACCTTCCGGAAACTCTGTCTGAAGTTATCGGACAGGAAGCCGTAGAGAACCGGGTTGGCGCAGCTGTTGGCGTAGGTGAGGATGACTGAGAAGAAGTAGACGCCCACCATCACACTGTTCTCAGGCAGGATGAATATGAGGTTGACGATGTTGATCATATAGAAGGGCAGCCAGCAGAGCACGAACGCCACCACGATGACCACCACCATGCGCGTCACCTTCCGCTCGGAGCGCCGCCGCCTCCCGAATCCGGTCCGCGCTCCCGAAGCCTTCACCCGCACCACGATGAGCACGTAGCATGCGCATATCACAAGCAGCGGCGCAAAGAAGCCCAGCACAGACGTGTAGAGGATGAAAGCCACTGGCCACAGGTGGCGCGGCTCTGGCCAGCTCATGTTGCAGGAATTGAACATGTCCTGAACGTCGGAGAAGATCACCACCGGGAGCACCACTACGAACGACGTGGCCCACACTGCAGCGCTCACCACTTTGGCCACACGGGGACGACGCCACCTGCTGGAGCGCAGAGGGTGAACGACGGCCAGGTAGCGGTCGATGCTCATCACCGTGAGGCAGAAGATGCTCGTGAACTGGTTTAGTGAATCGGTCGTCATGACCACGCGGCACAGGAAAGATCCGAACGGCCAATACGACAGGACGTTCTGCGTACTCAGGAAGGGCAGGCCCAGGATGTAGAGCTCGTCAGCCACAGCCAGGTTCAGGATGTAAATGTTGGTCACGGTCTTCATCTTGACATACCGCAGCACCACATAGATGGCCAGCGTGTTGCCTACCAGGCCGACGATGAACACGGTGACCGATATGGCCGCCGTCATGACCATGCTGCTGCCGAAAAACGGCATGGTCTGGTTTGACGCGCTGTACGACTGATTGTCCGTCGTCATCCTCGACATCATTGGAGATGAACCAATTCCGGTTTTGAATTCTGATGTGTTAAAGCTGCCCATGAGGGGATCTTCTCCCTGGCTCCATAACCCCCCTGACATCATGGAGAGTGGGAGAGCGGGAGAAGGAGGAGAGCGCAAGGAAGGAGCGGAGAAGCGAGGTCTCAGGCACTTGAGGTATGCTGTTACAGGTCGGCTGCTTTAGTTCTGTGAAAAGACAGAGAAAGAACGAGAGCATGAGGCTGAAGCAGTGATGAATCAGGGACAGTAAGAGAGAGAGAGAGAAAGAGAGAGAGAGAGAGAGAGAGTGTGAGGTCCAAAACACCCACTGCACAGATTTCGCTTGCTTTCCATGCAGCGTTAGTCAGTGCTGTGATTCAGTCACGGTGGCGTGCAAAGCAGTCGCTGAAGAAACACTGATCCCCTGGAGGACCATTCTATTTCTTGGTTTGCACCAGATTTAAACCGGGGTTCACCGAGGATCTGCTCCACCTTTAACACTCCCTCATGATTACATTAACGTCGACATAACGACAAAAACCAGACCCACGACCTTTTTAACGGGGTGTGACCTCGTTTGGTTTGATCAAAACCGCATACAAAACAAGGACCTGCATGATCAGAGGTAGCCCCGGTAACAACCTTTACAGCAGCGTCCACGTTAAGCGCATGTTTGTTTTTGGTTTTTTTTGGTTTACTGGCGATAGGAAGCAGGGTGTGATTGTGTACATAAAATTCGGCTGCGTCCTAAACCCTAAACCAAACAGCATGTCAGCCGCGAGCCTCCTGGCTGATGAGCCTTTTGTCACAGAGTAGCAGGTTTATCTTAGAGGCTGACAGAACTGATTTACCGTCAGACCGGAGCGCTTAGCTCCAGCGCAGGCTGGGGTCTCGTCTAACAGATCGCAGGCAGAAATCCTCCACACCTGATCGGCCTGGAAGGTACAAGCCGAGAGCTGCGGCTGATACCAGCGCGGGTTATTCCAATAATTCATAGCTTACATATTTCTGCTGAAGATCCGGTTTGACTACGGCAGCAGACAGAAGGTGTGTGTGTGTGTGTGTGTGTGTGTGAATGTGAATGTTAAGGAAATTAAACACTAAAACGCAGTAGAGTTATTTCTTGAGATTTACTCCAAGACTACACAACCGGTCTGGTCTACACACCACCACCAGAAACAACCGGTAACAGAAAGTCTTCTTTACAACCTACTGCTGATTAGAGTGCTGAACATGGAGTACTCACACACACACACACACACTCACACACACACACACACACACACACTCACACACACTCACACACACACTCACACACACACACTCACACACACTCACACACACACACACTCACACACACTCACACACACACACACAC
>JAOTRJ010000029.1:11653701-11665594 GCA_028564905.1 Leptodoras praelongus | reverse complement strand
CACACACACACACACAGAGAGAGAGAGAGAGAGAGAGAGAGAGAGAGAGAGACAGGGTGAGAGAGAGAGAGAGAGAGACAGGGTGAGAGAGAGAGAGAGAGAGACAGACAGGGTGAGAGAGAGAGACAGCGAGAGAGAGAGACAGACAGGGTGAGAGAGAGAGAGAGAGACAGACAGGGTGAGAGAGAGAGAGAGAGAGACAGACAGACAGGGTGAGAGAGAGAGAGATGCTTGCTGGAGCTGTTATGGTGTTTGGTGGTGGTGGTGGTGAGGGGGTTGGGGTGGTGGGTGGTGGGGGGAGCTCCATCAGAGAGCGTGGGACAGATTGGGGGTGGCGGTTCATTAGCATATTAGTACCCCGGCATGTGGCACCCCCATATAAAACGTGCGGCCGGGCGTCCTGCCCCAGCAGAGCAAAACACAACGCGGGGAGAAAGACGGCCCAAAGAAAGGAGGCGCGTCAGGACAGTGACAAAGCGCTCGGCTTGGGACCGAGCAGAGAACGGATCTACAACCACACACACACATTAACACACACACACACACATTAACACACACATTACACACAAGTTAACGTGTGCTCAAGCTCACCGCCGGTTTTTTGCATGAAATTGAAGGAATTTGAGGATTATTTCTCGTGGAAGCAACAAGTAGCCTAAATTCTCGGGAGCAGAGTTTGTGGATTGTTCACTTTGGCACCGATGGGCAGGAGAAGCTACTGAGGAGGAACAGCGGATGAATCAATCGGAGAGGAGAATCTGAGGAGCTCAAAGACTTTAAAAAAAAATCTCTATTTATTTATTTATTATTTATTATTCATCATGGGGCGCGTGCTTCTGTTGCTCTCGGTCGTGTGCATCTTGGCCAACCAGGTAAATTCTTCATCATCATCATCTTCATCATCATCATCATCATAAATATCCGTTTATCAGGTGCTGTGATGGTTTGAATGTGTGACGGTTACTGCATTGTTGGTCTCCAGAGTGTAATCTCACACATTTACACCAATCCAGCTCGGGCTGCTTTCTGTCTCGGGTCATTTCCGTTAATCTTATATATTTATTTATATATATTTATATTTTTTTTCTGCGTTTTGTCCTGTAGGCTTTTTGCTCTGGTGTTTTTGAGCTGAAGCTGCAAGAGTTTCTCAACAAAAAGGGCATCCAAGGCAACAGAAACTGCTGTAAAGGCGGGCTGGCGTCGCCGTACCAGCAGTGCGAGTGCAAAACGTTTTTCCGCGTGTGTTTAAAGCACTACCAGCCCAACGCCAACCCGGAGCCGCCGTGCACCTACGGAAGCACGGTCACTCCCGTCCTGGGCTCCAACTCCTTCCAGATCCCGGACACGTTACCGGACGGCTCGTTCTCCAACCCTATCCGGCTGAACTTCGGCTTCACGTGGCCGGTGAGTTTAGGAGCTGCGATAATGAGTGCGCACGGATTATAACTCACGAGTACCGCGTTGCGCGCATGATATGCCTGCTTTATTGAATCTTTCCTGTCTGTATAGGGAACGTTTTCACTGATCATCGAGGCAGTGCACGCCGAATCCAAAGAGGACCTTACAACAGGTAGGCACTTGTTTCAGTGCATAAACATAACTTCCAGACGTGTAGACGTACACTTACACTTCCACTTCCACTGTTGTGCGACCGAACAGAAAGCCCGGAGCGCATCATCAGCACCATGACCACGCAGAGGCACCTGACGGTCGGAGAGGACTGGGCTCAGGACCTGCACAGCGCCGGCAGAACCGAGCTCAAGTTCTCCTACCGGTTCGTCTGCGATGAGCACTACTACGGAGAAGGCTGCTCGGTTTTCTGCCGGCCCAGAGACGACACCTTCGGCCATTTCACCTGCGGGGAGCGTGGAGAGATTATCTGCGATGCCGGATGGAAGGGCCAGTATTGCACAGAGCGTAAGTAAAAAAAACCAGTGCTGTATCCACATGGGTTGACGTTTGGAGTCCACATGGGCTGATGTTTAGATTTCACATGCTTAGATGTTTACAGTTGGCAAAATGCATTAGATTTTTATTCATGCAAATGTAATTGTTGGGACACGAGGACAAGTACTGGTTTTGGGATCAGGATAACTTTGCATCACCAGATCGGTTAAAAACGGCTACATCTTCCTGTTTTTTTTGGATGGAGGGATAAAAAGGAGCATTTATGTATTGAAAGACTGAAAAAAACACCCAAAGTTAACGGTTAAGGGGCGACTTGTAGGTTAGCAACTCCCCCTCGGTCCCCTCCCGACTTTCACAACACCACTTGATTTATTCAAGTCGGGGGAAGGAAAGTTCTTTTTTTCTTCTCCTTCTTCTTCTTCTTCTTTTTTTTTTTTGGAATAATCTCACGCGTGCCATAAATTTACATGCCCGAGTCTGATTGGTCGCTTCCTGAGTGGGCCGGGCGCTGATTGGCTGGCGAAGGGGCGGTATTGTTCGAAGTGGGCAGCTGCCGGCAGCGCGGAGACAATGGAGCAGCTGTCGCGCGCTGGCTGCGCGCACACCAGCTGTCCACTCTTATCTTCACTGCCCGGAGACACCGAAAAAAAAGAGTGAAGAAGGAGGACAAGAAAGAGAGAAAAAAAAAGTTTTTTGACCCATAGGGAAAAAGAGAGGGAGAGAGAAGAGAGAAAAAGAGACGCCTTGTTTGTCGGTGTCCTTTTACAGTCATGCATGAAGAGTGTAGCACCTAATAGGTTTTATTGATTCACACACAAATGAATAACTCTATACAGTATTGCATTGTGGTCCTAATTTCAACTTTTGTTTTGTTTATTTTTTTATATATAGCGATCTGCCTCCCTGGATGTGATGAAGAGCATGGCTTTTGTGAGAAGCCTGGAGAGTGCAAGTAAGTAAACCTGCTTCACAATGAAAACCCAAATGAATCAACAGTGCAAGAAGCATAAACATCTGACATAAACTATCCCACAATGTTTAGTTCGCAGGTCCTTGTTCGCAAACCTAACTTTGTCCTTTGATGGAATAACAGGTGCAGAGTGGGCTTCAAAGGCCGATACTGTGACGAGTGCATTCGTTACCCAGGATGCCTTCACGGGACGTGCCAGCAGCCATGGCAATGCAACTGCCAGGAGGGATGGGGTGGCCTTTTCTGCAACCAGGGTAAGAACAGCAAAAGAAAGAGGGACGAGAGAGAAAATCGAATGAAAAGCAATGCTGTATAATAAGACGTGTATGAGGAAATAAGGGAAAAGGGACAGGATAACCAAAAGATGTGAGATATAATAGACAGAAGAGATGGCAGCTGTCCAGCTGCTAGTCAGCCATGAGCTGCTGTTTTCATCACACTAATCCCCGTTTGTTGCATGTGTCTTTTCTTCCCCCCCTCCCTCCAGATCTGAACTACTGCACACATCACAAGCCCTGTCTGAATGGAGCCACTTGTAGCAACACTGGGCAAGGCAGCTACACCTGTTCCTGCCGCCCGGGATTCACGGGCACCAGCTGTGAGATCGAGGTCAACGAATGTGCCGGGAATCCATGCCGTAACGGAGGGAGCTGCACTGTAAGTTTTTACTCTCCCTGACTTTAGAGAGGAACAGCCGGGCACCGTACAATTTATTACAATTTATTTATTGTCAAAGTTTTCATATTGTGTTTTGTTGCTTGTTGCAGGACCTGGAAAACACCTACACTTGTGCTTGTCCTCCTGGGTACTATGGCAAAAACTGTGAGCTCAGCGCCATGACTTGTGCAGATGGTCCGTGTTTCAACGGGGGACGTTGTGCTGATAACCCTGATGGCGGCTACTTCTGCCAGTGTCCCACAGGTTATGCTGGCTTTAACTGCGAGAAGAAGATTGATCACTGTACATCTGGCCCTTGCTCAAATGGTATGTCTGACATCAGAAAACCCTGGCCTGCTTCCTGACACCCTTGTGAATACTTATCATGTCAGAAGATCCTAGACGAGTGTTCGCACCTTAGGATCCTTGACAAATATGGGTAGTCTGGTGTTTTACATGATGTTCTGTTTATTTCCTCGTGCTACAGGTGCCCGGTGTGTGGACCTCGTGAACTCGTACCTGTGCCAGTGTCCTGAGGGTTTCACCGGGATGAACTGTGACCGTGTCAGCGATGAGTGCTCCTTGTTCCCCTGCCAGAATGGTGGCACCTGCCAAGAGGGTGCCAACGGCTACACGTGCACCTGCCCACCTGGTTACACCGGGCGTAACTGCAGCTCGCCAATCAGTCGCTGCCAGCACAACCCATGCCACAACGGTGCCACATGCCATGAACGTAACAACCGCTATGTTTGTGCCTGCGGACCTGGTTACGGAGGGCGCAACTGCCAGTTCTTGCTTCCGGAGCGTGCATCCCAGGCTGCCAGTGACATCCCGTGGACGGCGGTGGGCTCGGGCGTGTTGCTGGTGCTTCTGCTGATCGTGGCGTGCGCCGTTCTGGTGGTTTGTGTGCGATCAAAGGTGCAGCAGCGGCGTAGGAGCCGCGAGGAAGAAACGGCGAACGGGGAAAGTGAGACTATCAACAACCTCACGAATAACTGCCACCGTGACAAGGACCTCAGCGTCAGTGTGGTGTCAGGATTGGCGCCGGTAAAAAACATCAACAAGAAGATCGACTTCCACAGCGAGCACGACTTGAGCTCCAATGGAGAAAAGAGTGGCTATAAGGCAAGGCACCAAGCCTCCGACTACAACCTCGTACAGGAAGTGAAGTATGAAGTCAAGCATGAGGTGAAGCTGGAGCACATCGGGAAAGAGACGGCGGCAAAGGAACTGGCCGATAGCTGTGAAGACGTGAAGTGCCAAAGCTTGCAGGACTCTTGCGAGTTTGAAGAAAAGCGCAGGAAACGCTTGAAAAGGTGAATATCGAAATCAACGAAATCTTGTCATTAAGGGGTCTTTCAGTTACCAACGGAACGTTACCAGTCAACGTTACTAATGTCTTTATCTTCTTCATTCACAGTGACGCATCAAAGTTCTCCGAGTCTCGATGCTCAGAGTCCAAGTTCTCAGAGTCGAAGTACTCTGATTCAAAGTATCCCGAGTCGAACTATTCCGATTCGCTGTATTCCGAGTCAGCATGCGCATCTGCATGTGCATCGGCATCCGTGTCGGCGTGCGTCGACACCAAATACAAGTCCGTCATGGTCATGTCGGAGGAAAAAGATGAATGTGTAATCGCAACTGAGGTGAGCATCAAGTAATCCTTTGACAACATGCTCTCCTCTGCTCTCCTTGTCTTCGCCTCATATTTCCTGTAACTAACGGCAACCTTGCTTTCTCTTTCCCTTTGCTCAGGTGTAATTGGCCTCGTGGAAGCCGATGCTCATTGTGTGCTATGGAGGACATTTTGAACTTCCATAGAAAATGCTGCTGCTCAAAACCTTAGGTGGAAATGTCCCACCTCGTGATTACTGCTGCTGAAAGTAGGACTGATTTAACTGATATTCAGGGTGAGCTGGTTCTCTGTTCTGAACAAAATCACAGGCAAACGACGGCCTGTAGGCTTGGAAACGTCCTGAAACGAACAGAGGAGTGGTGTGGGGAAAGGTTACCGCCCCTCTTTCAAACGTATCTCTAAAATTAACCTGTAAAGCCATTTTATAAAGGTGTCGGGACAACGCGTGTGTCCATTTCGGATATTGCTTAGATGTATGACGCAAAAAAATACGAAACGAAAAAAAAAAGAAGTAGGAATCTGAGGAAATGTATCGCAATGTTCTGCCACGTGGTGCGCGGTACTGTGGCAACGTTGTGGCAATGTTTTATCGATACGATATTTTGGCAACATTTGCTGTATTTTTTTTTTCTCCGCCAATTTCTCCAGTGCCCACCCAGGCGCCATTACTGCGCCCAGAGAACGCACCAAACATAAAAGATGTTAAAGAAGAGAATGTTAAAGAAATGTATCACAGCGTTTCTGCCAGTGTCCATCTCGTGGATTCTAATGGCGACGCCGTGGCAACGTTTTAGCAATATTTTGGCAACATTTGCTGTTTTTTCGCCAGTATCTCCAAGCCCCACAAGTCAGTGTGCAAGAGACCACATCAAAACGGTGGATGTTTGGCCATACTGGCCTGTCTTTTCACTAGGTTAAACGGTGCATGATGTCATAGTCAGTCACATGACCAGTGGAGACGATATGTATTACTTGATCACTGTGTAAATGGGAGAAAAAAAAATGAATAAGTGCGCAAAAAAAAAAATAATTCTAAGTCTTCCGAGCCTCCACTTCTTTTTGTATGGTTTTGTACAAGTATGTAATTATGTTCCGTCACGAAAAAAAAAATAAGCATTTGTGTTCATATGAATAATATCCTAAGTTGTTTGTTTTGCTTGTTTCTTCCTTACAAAATGTGTATGATTTAAGTTAATTTATTTTATTTAAGTTGTATTTCTAAAATTTTTTGTAAGCTTTTTAAGATTATTTAAGTTCTTTCTTACGCTGTACTCCTTACTCGCAATGGCACTTCGGGTTGCTGGGATGTTTCAAGATAATATTATTTAAGAGGATTGTAAAAAGAATGTTATTAATGCTATTGTTTTTTTTTTTTGTCGTCATTGTTCCCGTTTTTGTCTTTTGTTTTTTCGTTTTTCCTTGAAAGAAGAATTTAGCTTAAATTATTTTTCCAAATAAAGAAAAATATGAAATATAAAAAAAAAAAACGTCTGCGATATGCTTTTTGAGCTACGTGTTCATTCCACGCACTTTTACAGGCTACAGAATCATTTTTAGAAAGATACAAAAAAAAAAAAAAATTATATACAAAAAAAAAAAACATTCAAAAATATCCAAATGCAAAAAGTTTTTTTTTTTTGTCGATAAGTGAACACACTTTTTTTTTTAAGTCTATTTATGACATCAGTGGTTCGATTGTAAATCTCTTGTCTGAACTTTTTTTGGCGTTTTATAGCTGTTAGTCGGTTTTCTCCGTGTTATTAGCGGTCCTTTAGAGGAATGGGTGGATGGATGGAGGGAGGGAGGGGGTGTTCAGTCCTTTTGATAGGGATGTGAACAGAGCTAATCATTGCCATCTGCTGCAGCCTCCTGCTCACCCCATACCGAGCCATTCAAACCCTATACAGTCCTCCCTCTGGCTCGGCCACACATACAACACCTAGACTGGGGCTCTGAAAAACACGGCAAAACGGACCAATTATACCGACAACTCTGTCAACATGAGCCGGAGAAAGGCAAACCGTTCTGGATTTTTTTAAATCGGCTTAAAATCGGACCAAAACAACTTTCTGTACGACTCCATCACTCAACTGAAAGTCTTGTTGTTTCTAAATTAAAAAAAATAAAAATCTGGTTCGTTGTGAACGTTAGGCGCAAATCGAGTCTTAAACCTCGGACGGAGAACCTTGTTTACAAGAGATCGAAAGTAATAATCTGTTGTGCAGGTCTCTTACGACGGTCATGAGTGGGGCTCTGGGGAGTAGGCGGCGTCATGCACAATGCTGCACCGGACAATGGCGCAATACAAAAGGGCAACATTTGGGAGTGCCAGTGTGTGTCTCTGAATGGATGGAGAAAAGGGAGGAGGGATGGGATGCGATGGGATGGGATGGGGAGAAGGAGAAGGAGAAGCAGAAGAGGAGGGGTTGTGGGGCAAAGAACGACAGATGTTGTCTGTCCTCCTGAGTCAAAGCGCCCTGCAGGCAGAAAACACCAGCTAGACCCCACATGGCCAAGGAAGATAGAGACAATGGACATACTTTTAGTTCGGACCAAGCTCATTTCGCTCTGCTCCGCTAACCATGCGTCAATTCCTTTGAGGCAAACTTTGCTAACTTTACCTCACGTCACACCTCTATAGTGTATAGTGCATACCAACTTAGAACTTATCTTACGTTACAGTATCTTGCTCAATTGGCAGTCCTGAAGTTTGGGTTGAAAGAATAACTTGCTGCAAAATAGGCCCCGCGCTTGTTCCCTCAATTAACGCGAATGACTTAGCTGACTCAATGGAAAACTGGGCCAGGAAGGAGAAGGCTTACTCTGTGATCTCATTGCAATTTAATGAGCAGATCATGTGGTGTCCTCAGGGAACTGACAGTAACGCTATATCCCCACGCAACATGGACACCAAAAAAGTAACGCTGTGCTCAGATAGTCGCTCAAAACTTACAGCCAATTACCATCTGCCACTCTTTTTTTTCCCCTCAGCGAAACCACCGTGTGGTACGACTTCAAACTGAACTAAAGAATGCTTAAACGTACAAGATGTAGGAAAAAGGTGTTATAGGAAGAAAGGTTTCCTAGGAAGAAAAAAAAAAAAAACAGGATGTATGAAGAGAGACGGGGGAACAAGGAGCAAGGCAGTGGCAGCACACACAGGACGTGATGAAAAAGTCATGAGTGGAGGCCGAGACTAGGTTATGTTACACTCTGACGCGTCTAAAGTAATGAACGAGAGAACAGGAGGTGCGGGGACAAGGGGATGGAGAGAAGAAGGAGAGGGATAAGACTCTCATAAGTGCGCCAGGAGACTCGTCTGCTTAGCCGTGAGTACGTGCTCTTCCTCTGTGGTGTGGTGCATCTCGTAGAGCAGCCTAGCACTCTACTCATTTTAGACAGTAAACACTCTGCCTTTGTATTTTCTGTGCTGCTTATGGGATTACTTTGACTCGCATCTGTCCCTTAATCTCATTGTTTCAATCTTTAGCTGTTAACCGAGTTCATTCATTCATTCATTCATTCATTCATTCATTCAATGCTCTTGATTAATGTGTTTAGTCTAATCATTGGCATGAACCCCATCTGACCTTTGAGCTCCGATGGACCGGTGTAATTCCTGATTCGCATTAAAATATCCTGTTTCTGCCAAGGATCCTGCTACGATTGCATGACAGAGGATCCTCGCTCTTCACCTCGTCAACCTAAATTATTCACTCTTGTCTGGATTATGTCACATTTTTAACCATCAGCCAGATTAAGGTGTAGTGTGCTTAACGATCAGCCGTCGTCCTGTTGTAGTGCGCATGATCTGAGGCTGTGGGACCCCAGAACACTAGACGTTACCGGTAAGATTTTTATCTTTTCTTATCTGGGATCTTACTTCATCATTAATTATTTGACGTTGTTTTCTGTTCTCTTTCAGACCCTACTAAGACCGAGGACCAAGCAGACCTGGATCGGAGATATCTGAGCATGCAGCGTTGAGTCTAAGCGACTCCACAAGGAGGAGAGCGTTCAAATGAAACCTCAAGATACTAGTCCTGTTGGGAGGCCACGTGCATAACCAATAAATGCTCCTACAAACCCCGTTTTCTGGATCTGGAGAGCTTTCCAGAGAATGACTCAACTTGATTCTCCTGTGCAGCATTCCGTTCGCCGTTCCGAGATGGAGTCACGCAGTAGAAACACCAGTAGGAGGAGCAGTGTCGGTCAGCACACAGGTGAGACGGGGCAAAAACTGGCTTAAAAACTCATTTAAAAAAAACGTGGTGTTCTTTAAACTGGTAACCATTTCCATTTCTATTAGATGTGTAATCATATGGAAAAGGCTTCCGCTTCAGATTTTTTTATGCTGGCCCATACACGGTCTGTCCTGAAAGTAATGAGAATGAAATTCCCACACTCCATAGGGCTTACGCATGGGGGTGTGTTTTAATCTTGGGGAACAAGAGGAAATCACAGTGCCAAGTCGGATCTATGGGGTAGATGTGGAAGGATTGAAATGTTTTTTTTCAGCCAAACAGCCAGTGAAGTGTGACTTGGTGAAGCGTTGTCTTGATGGAGGATCCAGAAGAGGCGCAACTGAAACGGGTCCTACTGTTCATCCGAGATCCCGCTCTAACCGCATCCCCATGCGTAATCCCTACGGAGCACAGGAACTTCATTCTCGTTACTTTCTGGACAGACCTTGTACTCAAATAAAGGATTATACTCTGTACTAAGAATGTTTATAACAATATATCGTCGATACCGACACACACAATATACTCAATTTATTGTGGTTCATCCATAATCTGTGTGTTGATTGTGGTAAAAAATTGTTTCAAAGGCATTTGAAAGTCTAGAGATAAGTAAACATGCAAGTTATCAATAGTCAGACCAGGTGCATTACATGCATTATGTCTTATGTTGGAAGTATCAACTAAAACACGTTTTTCTCGAACAGAACCCAAAACGGAGAGGAACCAAAGTAGCACTCGTGCCATTTTCCAAAGAGGCAACCGCTTCCTGTCCCGTGACCGAGAACAGCCGACTGACAGCCCTCCTGCTCTTGTGCGGTACTACGAGAGAGGACACCCTCTTCCCAGCAACTGCAGTCCCGAACGCAAAGCCACCATCCCCTTCCGAAACCCTGAACTGGGTCTTCCATCCTACAGGAGGCGCCACAACACACTCAACAACGGAGCCACGAGTGGCCTCTCTCCTCTACGCTGCATGACCTATTCTAACTTCAGACGTGGCGACAGTCAGTCACGTGCAAGCCCTCGTTCGTGTAGCCCAAGGTCCGCCAATATTTCTCCGCACAGGCAATCCCACAGCTCCTCCCACCGCAGAGGCTCAACCTCCCATCTTCACGTCAGCTCTCACGCTTCATCCAAACGAGCTTCTCGAAAATGCAGTCCAGCAACACGACGAGCCTCGGTGGTGTCACAGACGCACTCCCCCTCTCAAATATCCGCTTCTAACAGATACACGGATTCATCAAGCCACTCCCAAAAGCGAAGTCCTGCCCAGAGTTCCTATGGCCAACACAGCCTGGACTCAGAAAAGCTGTATCGTAATCTACAATCAATCGCTAGTTCAGCAGAGTCGGACGCCTCGCAACAGGGAAGAAACGGTTGGTCAAAAAGGTCTAGGACCAAAATGGAAACTGAGGGTTACGGTTATGAAAATGGCCGAAGCAGCCGCAGTAGTGGTTGCAACAGTCGGAAAAGCAGACGCAACAGTGGTTGCAACAGCAGAGATTTCTCACCACCAGGTAAGGAGTTCAACAGAAGCCAATTTTCAAAAGGAAGTAGTCATATGAGCGGGTATAACAGTCGCAACAGTGACCGCAACACGGGCTCCAACAGTCACGACAGTTCACCTCCTCGTAAAGCTTATGAGCAAAATGGTCACAGCTCAACGAGGGAGAGAAAACAAAACCATTACCGAGGTGACAAAGAGCAACCATTATCAAAATCTTCTACATCAGACAAGCACTCCAGAACAGATCTTAGCCAGTCACAGGGGTCCTGGCATGGGACCATGCACTCCCCCTTGAGCCCGGCTTCCCCAGTGTCATCGCGCGACATCTCGCCATCAAAGCAACCCCAAGTCAAAACCGCAAGAACAGACGACCAGGTCACGGAGAGAAGTAGAAGCACCATTCGGCGTGGCCTGGAGGCTCTGATACTCTCTGAAAACACAAGATCTAAGAGCCAGCCACCTGTGCCAGAGATGACGATAGAGGACTATGTGGTCATAGCTGATATTCCCAGAGTAAATCTGTATCCAGAAGAAGACGAGGCAATCGTAGTGAGAAGGAGGCCTCAGAGTCGCAGTCCACGTAGAGACAAACAGCACAGGTCAGAGAGACAGAGTGGGGACGGAGACAAGAGCCTTTTTTACTTAATTATAAATGTCTGGAATTACGCTGATATAAACTTAATGGTGAAGCAGGTGCGTTTAATGGAGTCAGTGCTCCAATTTTGTTGGTTCTTGCTAATTTGTCACACTGAAACGTTTCAGATCATCCAATTTATTTTAATATAAGACAAAGACAACATGAGCAAACACAGAATGCAGCTTTTAAATGATCATCCAATTTATTAAAGACAAATAATAATAAAGCTTTATTCAAAACCTACAGTACAGTACAGGCCATTGTAGATTCTCACTGAAGGCATCAAAACTATGAATGAACACGTGGAGTTATGTACTTAACAAAAAAAGAAGTT
>JAOTRJ010000029.1:11628694-11630633 GCA_028564905.1 Leptodoras praelongus | reverse complement strand
AGGAGGCCCTACACCATACTAATACATTATTGTGCTCTAAAATGACAGGTGTTTCAGTTTCATTGTCTAACCCCTGTGTATGTATGTATATAGATATATATATACATACATACACTGCATAGCTATGGTTTTTATTTGCGAAAGCAAAACAGATAGCATAGTAAGCGATATAACATCTTAATTTATTCATACATTTAAAGATCTCTGCAGTCAGAGGTTATTCTCCAAAGGCACAAGCAGTACAGTTATTACACTGAGCTTAAATCTCTCTTCTGGCAAATAAGCATGCAAAACAAAAAGAAGGAAAACAATGAAAAATAACACTGCAACTCAAAAGGGCATCAAGCGTAACCAAATCTCCAATGCATCATGGGTAATCCATCTGTTTGGATTAAGTCGGTGCCTTTTGGAAACATGATCTCTTTAAGAAAATGTTACAGAAACGTTACGGAGATCATCGTCATGACTTGAGAACACGACGAGATGTAGGCGACTTCTTTTCACAATTCTACATTCCACCAACCGGTGTTCAGGCATCTCCATCGCCACAGACATCTCTACTAACCGAGCGGGTTAGAACCGGAGCACAGGTTAAGGCTAAACATGGCGAGCGATTATGGAAAACGGAGACTTTTTTACGGAGGAAATTAAGGCGATGAGAAACGAGACGTCTGAACGAGCTCTAATGTCAGAAACAGCATAATTACTGAAAAAAAAAAAAAAAAAAAAAAGTCTTCTCCAAAACTTTCAGATCCATCATCGTTTAAAACACAAGCGGACATTCTCTCTGTCTATGTACAGTCTATATACACACTGCCAGTCAAAGGCTACTGAGCAGCCTATATATTAGTCAATATAAGCTGGTGAGAATTAGGAAACAATCTCCAGGTCAAAGAAAATAACGATAATTCATTATACTTGTATAACTCGTGCATATGGTAATGTATATACTAATCGTAAATAGTATAGAAAATTGGCCTTTAATTAAAACCTTGAAAGGATAAAAGCGATTTCCGTTATCTTCCGAACCTTCGAAGTCCCTTATAAGTGAATGAGCTGTTGCTATGGAAACGACCGATTCAAACAAGCGCGCGAACGTAAACCTGTGATGCGCAATCAGGTTACCGCCAGACTCCCGGTCGTGATCCAGACCGCGGCGTGTTTAATAATTATGTTTCGTCGTGATGCTCGAAGGGTCGGTTGTGACCGTGATTAAACCCTGATAACAAGCGTAAACTCCACGATTCTCTTACAGAGGTTTAAACTGGCGGGGTGTATGCGTGTGCACGTGAACGGGATGTATAGTAGAAGTCTATAAGGCATATCACGCAAATAAATTTAAGGCATTAAACATTCATACACTATGGCAGATAGAACAGTTCTCTCAAAAGGCAATCATGAATAAGGCAAACGACTGCATGGCACTAAGAGAGAGGATAGAACACAAAGCTAACTCTGTATAGAAGTGCGTGTGTGTGCGTGTGTGTGTGTGTGTGTGTGTGTGTGTTAGTGAGGCGTCATGTTCATATGTAATAAATCTCTGTGAGTGTAAGAGCTGTAAGTGTGTGTGTGTGTGTGTTAGTTGTGCGCGCTGTTGAACAGGTCCGTCCTGGCTAGTTTGCTTGGCGGTTCCAGAGACTCCTCCCCCATTGCAGACGAGTCCACCGGAATAGGCATCTGGTCTTCGTCGCTCTCGTCTTCCTCGTCTTCTTCCTCTTCTACGGAACACACAGCTCCCGTCAGCTCAACGTTAACCAATGGCTCAACTGTCGAAATCTTTTATTACGGATGGTTAAACTTGTACGCAGGGCGACCGGGATACACGCGCGGCGAACTGATTCCCCGTGTCTATAGTTAATGATGGTGAATTACGAAAGCGTGAAGTACGCTGAGCACCGGTTTAGCCGAGCGAACCCCCGTATGCACTACCATACAACAG
>JAOTRJ010000029.1:11618694-11623694 GCA_028564905.1 Leptodoras praelongus | reverse complement strand
TAACCCCCTGCTCCACCTCCGCTGGCCACACTCCCGGCCCCGCCCCCAGCCACAACGCCAGCTCCGACCCCGCCTCCACCGCCGCCTGCCGAAGACGCCCCTGATACCACCGTAACCCCGGTTCCACCCCCAGAGAATCCTGTCGCCACGGAAACCGGCTGCGAAGTCACGGGGGTGGAGACCTGCGACCCGGTTGTGGGCGGGTCTTCGTAGTATGTGCCAGAGGGCGTGGCCTGGCCGTAAAGGGAGGACTCTGTGAAGGGGTAAGTGCTGGAACGACTGAGAGACAGAAACATGTAAAGAGAGGAGACGATTTATCAGGCGTCTGATTGGCTAATAGGGAGATTGAAGAAAAAAGTACAGGTGTGCGTCTCACATGGGTGTGGTGTTGTAGTTGCCGTCTCCGTCCACATACTGAACTTGGTTGGAGTAGACTTGAGAGATCTACACACACACACACAAACACACACAAACACACACAAACACACACAAACAAGGCTTATTTGTTCCAGTGACTCATTTAATCCGATTCACTTATACATTTTACATAAAGGGGCAGTTGGCTTTGTGTGGTGCAGCCATACTACCCATCAGGTGCTGCCTTCTTTCGCCATTACATATTGTAGTAGTGATCCAGATATAAATAAGTGCTGTGTGGTTTATGTGATAACACACAGTGTAGCGCTACTGTTAATGCTAATGTATTCAATAACAGTGAAGCATATACTGCTACTAAACCCTTTGAAAGCAAGCTGACCTCAGGATTGATGTGCAGGTTGCCGACGCCGTGCTGGCCGCTCTTGGCTGTGGTCTGCACTACTGACCTCTGCTGGTGGAAAACAGGAAGGACACGGTCACAGCTCTAAAAACAGCAGGCTGAGAATGAAGCCCTGGGAATGAAGTGTGTGTGTGTGTGTGTGTGTGTGTGTGTGTGTGTTACCTGTGCAGTCTGCACCACGTGTGTCGGCACGCCTGTCTGGACGGTGGGAGGTGGGCTGGAGTCTGATACCGAGTCGTTCGAGTGGATAGATCCTTCTGCATAAGGAGAGACAGAAATGGAGCTTTGAGAGGGAATTTATCACATAAGACACAACAGAAATATATAATATACCTGCGGCATCACACACCAATCTGAGGAGTGGACTGACACAAACTGATAGACAGATATATATAGAGAGACAGAGAGAGAGAGAGTCTATCTATCTCTCTATTTGACTATCTATCTATCTATCTATCCGAGTATCTATCTATCTATCTATTTGACTATCTATCTATCTATCTATCCGAGTATCTATCTATCTATCTATCCGAGTATCTATCTATCTATCTATCTATCTATCCGAGTATCTATCTACCTATCTATTCGAGTATCTATCTATCTATCTATCTATCTATCTATCTATCTATCTACCTATCCGAGTATCTATCTATCTATCTATTCGAGTATCTATCTATTCGAGTATCTATCTATCCATCCATCTATCTATCTACCCATCTGAGTATCTATCTATCTGTCTATCCGAGTATCTATCTATCCATCCATCCATCCATGTATCCATCCATCCATCCATCTATCCAACTATCTGAGTATCTATCTATCTCTATATCTATCCATCTATCTATCTATCCATCCATCTATGTATCCATCCATCCATCCATCCATCTATGTATCCATCCATCCATCCATCTATCCGACTATCTATCTATCTATCTATCTATCCGAGTATCTATCTATCTATCTATCTATCTGTTCGAGTATCTATCTATTCGAGAATCAAATATCTATCCATCCATCTATCTATCTACCCATCTGAGTATCTATCTATCTGTCTATTCGAGTATCTATCTATCTATCTATCTATCCATCCATCTATCCATCCATCCATCCATGTATCCATCGGACTGAGTATCTATCTATCTATCTATCTATCCATCTATCTATCTATCCATCCATCTATGTATCCATCCATCCATCCATCCGACTATCCGAGTATCTATCTATCCATCCATCTATCTGACTATCTATCTGTCCGAGTATCTATCTATTTGACTCCCCACACACACACACGCACACGCACACGCACACGCACACACGCACACACACACACACACACACACTGCCTCCGTCTTAGGAAGAAACACAGAGGCAAGACACTTACACACGTGTCTATTCTTAGGAACTCTTCTCCCCTTCATCCTCTACTCCTCCTTATCATTCTCTGCTCGATCAATAACTTTTACTTTCTCTTAATTAATCTCGTCATATTAACCCGTATTAACGTTAATCTAACGTTAGTGCCAAGAACGCATGAACGCAAACACTACCTGTGTGTCTGTGTTGAAAGAGGAAGTGAGAAAGACAGAGACCCACACACAGGAAAACCACACACACACGACACAAACGACCAAACAAACGCTCCTCTCGGTTCCCTTTCCCTCTCGGGAATCCTCTCAGTCCTGTCTGAAGTGAAGTGCTGAGTGAATAAAGGAGTGAATGAATGAATTAATTCCACTAACAAGCATTCAAATAACCAGCAACAGCCCAGTTTCCCGGCTAGCTGCAGACATGCTGGAACCTGTAACACTGTGCTATACGTCCTTCCTGCCATTCAACACGCAAGATAAACACATTTCCTCTTTATATCCTCAGATCCGAGAATGAAAAGCGGCTCGGCTGAGGGTAGGGTAGTGAAGACCAAACCCCGCCCACCACCGTCTAATCTGTGGTACTAAGAACTCATTCTGAAGGTTCTAGAAGACTAGCAATCTATCTATCTATCTATCTATCAATAAATATATCTATCTATCTATCTATCTATCTATCAATCAATAAATCCATCCATCAATAAATCCATCCATCCATCCATCTGTCAATCAATCCAATCTATCTATCTATCTATCAATAAATATATCTATCTATATATCTATCTATCTATCTATCAATCAATCCACCAATCAATCAATCAATAAATCCATCCATCCATCCATCTGTCAATCAATCCAATCTATCTATCCATCTATCCATCCATCTATCAAAAAACCTATCTATCAATCTATCTATCAAAATATCTATCTATCTATCAATCCACTAATCAATCAAACAATAAATCCATCCATCCATCCATCTATCTGTCAATCAATCCAATCTATCTATCTGTCAATCAATCCATCCATATATCTATCTATCTGTCCATCAATCCATCTATCCATCAGTCCAACTATCTAACTATCCATCTATCAATCCATCTATCAATCCACCTATCTATCCACCTATCTATCCATCAATCCATCTATCTATCTGTCTGTCTGTCTGTCTGTCCATCAGTCTATCTATCTATCCATCCATCCATCCATCTATCTATCCATCCATCCATCAATCCACTAATCAATCAAACAATAAATCCATCCATCCATCCATCTATCTATCTATCCATCAATCCATCTATCTATCAGTCCATCCATCTATCTATCCATCTATTTATCAATCAATCAATCCATCTATCTATCTGTCAATCACTCCATCTATCTATCAATCTATCTATCTATCCATCAGTCCATCTATCTATCTACCCATCTATCTAAACCTGGAAATGCATTGAGGTAGAGACCTCATTTCCAATGAGTAAGAAGTAAGAACACACAAAACCCTTAATTAACAGGTAACACAAATAATGGATTTGAATACGAATTAGAAATTATTCAGCCTTCCTCCGGAGCCCAAGCTTTACTAGGACACCAATTCTGTTGAGAGCCAGGAACTTGACCTGTTCTGAAGCCTGTATTTTTGTAAAAGGCGCACGTTTCATCTTCGACTGCGTTAAAAGATCTGCAGAAGTGGTCAAGAGCGACATCAACATCAGGGCAAATGTTGGCAAATATCACTAAAAGATGGAACCAGAAAGACTAAAACGCGCGAGAGAGAGATGAAAATCGCCGCAGCCGTCTTTTAAGCAATCAGGAGCCGGTTTGGGTTGAAGTGGCTGAGAATAATGAGGCTCTGAATTCATAAAAGATCAGCTACAGCATCAGGAGCTGAGGAGGAAGCAGGAAGAGGTCTGTACTCTCCCACCACAGCAGAATTCTCTTATATAATAACAACTAAATCATTAAATCAGTAAGTAAATAAAAACGTCCACTGTAGTCTCATCACACACATTTGCTACAGTGTGTATATAAAAAAAATGAGAAATTGTTGGTTTGGATACAGAAAATACTCGATGTTAAGTCTGAGACCATTCTGATCCAGCATCACAGCCATTCCCAGTATTCCCATGATACACATCTGCATCATCTTTCTCTTTACACACTATAGATACTAAACCACCTGATTCTTCCTTCGCTTTCTTTTGACTGACATCTCTAAGTTACTAAAACGATTCTAAGATCGTAAAATCGTGATCACCACTGTGATCCATAAAACAGTCGACCCTGATCGGTTTACTTCACATTAATAATCCGCATCACATCAGTGCATTTCTCCTCATAGTCTCCTCATAGTCTCCTCATAGTCTCAGAGCAGAGTTAAACGTGAACCCCACGCTTCTTGTTACTCACGGTACGCCGTATCGAAGCTGTACATGCAGCTACTGTAGAACATGACTTGACCAAAATACAGAAGAGAGAGAGAGAGAGAAAGAGCAATAGAGAGAGTGAAAAGGACAAGAAGTGAGTGGCCTCTTTCTCCTCTTATACGGCACAGGACGAGACCAGCCTTGAGCGGCTAATCTCCGCAGACGGCAGGACGCTCTCATGTTCTAGTAAACACCGCGCTCGGATAGAGCGAGGCGGAGATGGACAGAGAGATAGAACCTGGGCTTCCAGTCCGGGATGCTTATTTTATAAAAGAATTATTTAAAAAAAACGAATGATTATTTTCATTGCCGTATAATCCGTCGATTAGTTTATATATATATATACACACACACAGGGGTTAGACAATGAAACTGGAACACCTGTCATTTTAGTGTGGGAGGTTTCATGGCTAAACTGGACCAGCCTGG
>JAOTRJ010000029.1:10966893-10977167 GCA_028564905.1 Leptodoras praelongus | reverse complement strand
TTTTTATTGTTATAATTCTTTTTTTATTATTTTGTATTTGTAGTATTATTTTTTTTATTCGTATTATTATTGCTATTATTCTTTATTTTATTTTATTTTTGCTATTATTATTACTTTTTATTTTTTATTATTTTTCTTCTTCTTCTTCTTCTTCTTCTTATTCTTATTATTATTATTATTATGGGCCACTCTGTCCTGTGTAGTCCGGCGTCAGGCTTTTCAACCGTCCAGGCCCATATGTGAAAAACTCATTTTGAATAAAACTACTTAAACGCTAATGCCCAGTGAGCGCTATACAAACACCACGGCTTCTCGGCTTCTCGTCGTTTTTTTTTTTTTCATGCACGTTAGCGTTGGGCAAATATTCTTTGCTCTTTTCTCAGACAGACAGATGACACGTGGACTCGACTCAGCTTGACTTCCAGAACATTCTGTGAGTTGAACCGATCTGGCAGACGCTCCTCGAGCTGATAGGTCGACGTGGTTGTCTCGGTGCCACGGTTGTCGTGGCGACCGTGTCCTGCGGTGACGGCGGGGTAGCCGCGTGAACTCGTTTCTGGCTGTAAAAACTTCGAGAGCCAGGGAAAGTTTTCTGTTTTCTGTGTCGCACACACACACACACACACACACACACACACACACACAGACACAGACATACACGTGTGTAGATGTGCTGGGACAGTTAGACGTGCACCTTATGAAGACCGACACACATCTGCGTTTCCTCTCGCGCGCACAGCGAGCTGACCCGGGCCTGAGCGAGCCGCCAGAACAAGCACGAAAGAAATGAACATTTCAAATTGAAATGCTGAGGTGCAAAGTGCAGAGCCGTTCTGGCACAGCTTGAGCTCTTCCTCAGCCAGAAAACTAAAGTCAAACCCCCCGAAATGCCCTGCGATAATTAGCAGCACCGCGACCGTTCCGCTCTTCCAGCTCCCGCGAACCGCTCGCTTCTCGTCCTCCCTTGCTCCGCGTCGTTCCCTCTGAGACGTCGGTGCGAGAAATCACATTTTTCCAACACTTCTCCCCGAGGTGCTCCTGGCAGACGCACAGAGGAAGGCCACTCCATCCTTTCATATAGCCTCCGTTCTCCACTTTCACGCTGTTCTCTCTCTCTCTCTCTAGTTCTCTCTCTCGCTTTGAAGTGCTAGCCATCACTGGCGTCTCTACGTTGTCGCCTAACAAAAAACAAAAACAAACGGAAGGTTAACGGTGGAGCAAATCGTAGCGGCTGTGTCGCTCAGAGGGGAAAAAACGACAAACGGTCAGAGGAGTTGAGATTGTTTGACGGTTTCAAAAACCCAATCACGTCTGTGTGAAACGTATATGTGTGTGAATGACTGCATTGTGTGTGCGTGAGAGAGAGAGAGAGAGAGAGAGAGAGAGAGAAAGACATTTCAATTTAAAGACATTCCAATTAAGACGACTCTCACCATATGTTCATCCATACATACATACATTCACATCCTCTCTCTCTCTCGCTCTCTCTCTCTCTCTCTCTGTCCATCCCATCAGGAACTATAGCTCGAACCCCTCTCATTTGATTCCATTATGGCCGACCAATTAAACCTTTGAAACAAAAGGCCACCATTTACTGGCAGGAGAAAGGAAACCTGTCGCAATTAGCACATTTACATACATTTCTATTGACTCCAATTAGGTCAGCAGCTCCCACAGCCCTCTTTGAATCGCGCTCTTTCTCTTTCTCTTTCTCTTTATCTTTCTCTCTCTCCACCGCCGAGCCTCTAAAATGTTAATTAAGCAAGGGGAACTCTGGATTCTGGCTGCGGGTTGGCCATATGGACCCCGCATATGCTCCATATATATACACGCACCATATATAATTAATAGTGTGGTTCCTCCAATGAGCTGAACTGGCAGCTGGGACCAAGATTTCCTTCTTGCGATTGCGATTTCGTTTTTGTTGGGGTTTTTTTTTGTGCTAAAACCCAGCACAGCACTGCATCCACTACTCACAGACTCCGCTTGAACTCGTTTTTAACAAGCAGCGCCTTCGGTGTCCAGCGGTTTTATTTGGGCAGAAAAGCGGACCACCTTTTTCAGGGTTTTTTCAGCGTGTTTTTAACCTCCCCCCCCCTAAATCATCGTTGAACTCACTCTGCAGTCACCGGCTCAATAATTTATGTTGATTCTGTTTGGCCACGATAGCAGCACTTCTACGCCCGTAAATATAGATCCAACTCCAGCCCGGAGCCCGAGCATCACAATTAGGACGCCGGACAAAAAAACTGATCGTAAATCAGCACTTTTATCCCAAGACCTTTGATGAATAAAACCGCTGGCCTAGGTTTCTTTTGGCAGAAGCGTATCTGTTATTCTCTCGGTTTTGGAGCCGAAGCGAACATCCACGGCCACGATGATGGCCCTCTTGCCAGGCGCTAAGACCTGGACACCGAACAACCCTGGGCCAAAATGGTGGCCATTCTTGCAAAACTCCCCCCTCCTCCTCGTCTACACCTTGTGCTAAGATTATAATAAAGACAATAGGAACTTTATGAAAATCGGCGGACCCTAATGGACTAATAGAGGTCATTAGAAAGGGCAGGTCTGCAGGATAAGACGTTAACGCGGTGCTGCTAAGCCTCTATAAAAACGCATGAGAGAGAAACGGGAGCGCTAACCTCTCATTGGGAGGGATATGAATAGCCTTTGTTTTTCACCACTCCTCTGCGCCAATGGCTGGAACTTATTATGAGGTTTTGTGTGTGTATGTGTGTGTGTGTGTGTGTGTGTTTTAATATGTAGGCCTATTTATGCATAAAACCCATATTTGTGGTTAGTTTTATGTGTGTGTGTGTATATGTGTACACGTGTACATGTGCACCTATGTATGAGCACATTGTAATGTTTTTTCCAAATGTACGAAAGTGTGTGTGTGTGTCTCATCTGCTTGTTCGTCCCATAAGAGGCATCAGTGCATGCGTGTGTGTGTGTGTGTGTGTGTGTGTGATTCAGTGTGTGCCAGGTAGGTGGTGGTGGATAGCTGGTTGGTGGATGGTTTTTGGCTCGGCTGGACCGGTACCAGGTGCGGTTTCTGTGTCCATGAAAGCTGTGAAATGCAATAGGATTTCGCAGGATTTTCTGGCTATGCAGTTCGCCGCCTTTTTTTTCCTCCAAAGACAAAGATTTGGCCTCAACCTTTCCCCTCTCTGTCTGTCTCTCTCTCTGTGTCTCTCAGACGTTCTCTCTCTTTGCCTTACTAATGCATCTTACAGCATACAAATGAACTGGTGTGAACAGAAAGGGGTCTTTTTTTTTTTTCCTGAACCCGACCTGAGCTATCTGACAGAACAGATGAGAGTTTTACGGAGGCGCCGGTTTCCCGAAACGTTAATTGCTTTTAATTGTGAACGCCAGGTTTTACATTTTAGGTTTTATTTTATAAGAAAAGATATAAGGAAAAAAAGAATCTGCTACGGGAAATCAGAAATGTCGGCGGTTGGTTAAAAACCAGTCAGGTTTTTAATCTTGTAGCGCGAGTGGTGTGGAGAGCTAGTTAGGTGCATGAATATAGGCTAAAGCAATGAACAGCGCGTCTTATCGCACAGCCTTCCGGCTAAGTGAGGCGAGATGAGTGTGTACTAGGAGTGTAAACCTCAGGCTTCCGTACGAAAGCGTTTCAATGGCAGTATTTGACAAAACCACTAATCTAAATCAGGGACGGTGAAGGCTTTCGCATGTTTCCTCTGAGGAGCATAAAGCCAGCCATGTCTATCTTTTCAAACTGCTGCTCGTGCACACACGACCTTACGTGACTGATAGGGAAAGAGACGACGCCCCTTCCTCCTTGCACACAGACGTCTGTAGCATCGACACCGCCACGAACTTGTCCTTTTTCGATAATAATCCATTTCGGTAATTCCCATCTAAACCGGCGCCTCGGACCCGACATCATCAGATGTTTTTAATCAGTTTGACTGATGTGTGTAATGCAGCAGGTGGAGACATTAAGACATTAAGAACACAGCATTGAGGTGGAGTACACCACTACACTTCACTACGCTTCACTTAAAAAGTAATGGCTGTACCGTAGACTGTAACGCAGAAGGAAAACGTAACATGAAGTGCAGTAAACAGGAATAGACAACAGGAAGTCCATATTTGGTCTGCCTTTAGATTAAAAAGTGAAATTACTGAAGCGTTCCTGAGCGTCTTGGAGAACCTGCCCCAGATCTTCTGGAGACTTTGGCTGTCACACTTACTTCTGTTTTTTTTTATATGCAAAAACCAGCAGCCTTCATTATGCTGGCAAATCTCATGCATGGCCAGGGATGGAATTGTAAAGCATGTCAAAGTGGATTGTCGGTTCAGATAAAGGGAAATTAGCTATCCGGTCTCTGAATTACAACCAAAGTCCAACTGGGTAACTCTATTGGCTAGAACTAAAGTATCATAAATGTGAAAAGATACACCGTCATTCCAAATGTTCCTAAACATAGAGCTGAGTGTTATGTTTTATGTGTTACTGTGTATTGTTGATCTTTGGGCTCCGCCTCTAAACATGTGATATCAGGATTAAATACCTTCCTAGTGTGAAAGAGTACATGCAGCCTATTTCTGGTCTTTTCGGCTGTTCCTTATACAATGAGATTTACAATGAAGCAAGAATCTGAAAATGCTGTTATGTACCCAAGTGAAATGAAACTGACAGGTCCAGAAGCGAAGTTAAAGTTTAAAACACCTTCCACGCTCTGGCTGATCAGCTCCAATTACACCGAACGTTTGTGTAAATTTGATTCTTCAATCAGCACGGTGCAGAAAGGCCACTAAACGTGGTGTTAGGAGGATTTTTAGAGGCTTTATGTCTTAAGACTCGGCCTGTGTGTGGTCATTTGTGAGCGTCTGAGAGCGTTAGATAAGAGCAGCTGTGAATCGTGAAATGAAGTGCCTCTCTGTTTGACTTGCAGGCCACGGAGTCGTATCTGGTGCATGAAGAGGCGAGCCGAGGAGCCGTGCTGCCCGAGTGCTTCCTGGTCCCAGATACTTACAGGGTACGAACCGTCTCTCGCTCTCCACTCTTTGTGTTTTTTTGGTTTGTTTTCAGTAACAGGGCCACGAACACCATGAACACCACGAACACAACTGTGTCCCTTCATGCAGTCGGTGTTCGCTGTTTCAGTATGACGATGATCCGTTTCACCACAGTTCTGTAGGAAGCGTCAGTACTTCAGTATCACCGACCCACTGATTAACATATTATTAAAAGCAGTGTGAGACTAATACTGAGGGATGTCACTGCAAGTAGTCAATAGGATTTCAATAGTCAATAGGATGTTTGTCTGTTATGGCATTAGAAATTTTTTTTTTTTTGTCAGTTTTTTTGGCAATTATTTTGTTCTTTTGTTCAGTTTGTTTTATTTATAATTATTTTACAATGTATTATTTTTCATATATATTTATTTTTTAGTTTACTCTTTTCTTTAGTTTTTTTTAGTTTATTATTTTTCATACATATATATTTTTTAGATAACTTTTTTTTTGTTTGTTTATTATTTGTCATATATATTTGTTTTAGTTGACTCTTTTTTTTAGTTTATTATTTTTCATATATATATATTTTAGTTTACTCTTTTTAATTTTTTTTTATTATTATTTGTCATATATATATTTTTTTAGTTTACTCTTTTTAGTTTTTTTATTTATTATTTTTCATATATATTTTATTAGTTTACTCTTTTTTTATTTCTTTTAGTTTATTATTTTTCATATATATCTTTTTTTAGTTTACTCATTTTTATTATTTATGATTATTTATGATTATGATTATTTTACATATATATATATATATATTTATATTTAGTTTACTATATTTTTAGTTTATTCTTTTTATATATATTTTTTTAGTTTACTCTTTTTTTTAGTTTTTTTTTATTAATTTTTTTGTTGTTGTTTTTTGTTTTACTTTATTTTATGCTTAAACTTAATTAGTGAAGTCTGGTTTTTTTTTCAGTCGCCTGGTTTTCTTCTGTTCTTTATGAATACCTCATTCTTTTAAACATTTAGTAGGAAAATTAACCTTGGAGAGGTTTTGTGTTTTTAACGAGGCGCTGCTGTGTTCCTGGTGCTCTGTATGTGTATACACGCTCCAAGGTCAGCTTCAGAAAAAATGGCAATAACAGTGGCAGGAATCTCTCCGGACCGCGCAATTCCAATTTATCCACAATAAAAATAATTTGGTGCATCTTGATGCATCTGAATAATTACTTTTATTTGCCTAATGTAGTCTAAGGCTCGCTTTTGGAAACATTTCGCCGGAATGACCTTGTATCAGTTGCCAAACAAAAAGCGGGATACAGATGAATACACTGAATACGGAATAATTTTAAAAGTAGATCAATTTTCCAAGTAAACATTTTAAAAAAAGGAAGAAAAGAAAGATCTGTGAAATGTAAAATACTTTTCTAACATCAGTAATGTGTAAAAGGCAGGTTTAGCGTGTAGAGTGTTAGCGTCTGAATGTTTACGGCATTGTGTCTCTGTGTAAGGTAGTGAACGTACAGAGTGAATGTGAAACCCTTCAGGTTCAGCTGAACTGTGGGAGTTACGCTGGTGTGACGAGTTGACAATGTTCAGCTGGACAAAGTGTCAGCAATGGGAAAACCTTGTGGGTAAAATCATGAAAATCACTTTTGGGATAAAAAACATTTAGGATGAAATTGATTGAAGTCATGTTTTTACCTTCTGCAGTTTGTGATATTAAAAAAAGGATAAAATGAAAGACTCGGTAATATTTGATTATATTTGAATAATACATTAGTAATAAATGAAAATAGAAGCATTACAGAAACCTGATCGTGTTAGGGTTACTGACAACTTAGTAATATTCATTCACTCAGACATTTGGTAAAGACATTTTCATTACTACTTCTAGTACTAACACTACTGCCATTACTACCACTACTCCTACCACTAGTACCACTACTACTAATGCTACAAACACTACTACCACCAACAATACTACTCGTACCACTACTACTACCGCTACTACTGCTACCACTACTACTACCAGCACTAGTACTACTAGTACCACTACTACTACTTACTACAAATACTACTACCACTAATACCACCACCAACAGTACTCCTACTACCACTACTACTACTACCGCCACTAGTACCACCACTACTACTACTACTACTACTACTCCTACTACCACTACTACTACTACTACTACCACTACTACTACCACTACCACTACTACTACTATTACTAGTACCACTACTACTACTACTACTTCTACCACTACTACTACCACCAACAGTACTATTAGTACCACTACTACTACCACTAGTACCACTACTGCTACCACTACTACTACCACCAACAGTACTATTAGTACCACTACTACTACCACTAGTACCACTACTACTAATACTACTACTACTACCACTACTAGTATGGCTACTAATAGCCTACTACTACAATTACCACTACCAGAACTACCATCACTACTACTATTACCACTACTACCAGTAGTACCACTTCTACTACTACTACAACTACCACTACCACTACTACTACTACTACTATCACTACTACTACCTCTAGTACTACTTCTACCACTACTACATCTACCACTACTACTACTACAACAAATACTAGTACCACTACTACTACTACTACTAATAATAATAATAATACTACTACAAGTTCCACTGCTACTACAGGTACTATGACTGCTACAAATACTAGTACCACTACCACTACTACTACTACTACTAATAATAATAATAATAATAGTACTCATAGTAATGGGCAGAATGTAAAACATGTGACTGTAACATCATGATCAGGTGAGTTGTGCTCATTGTGCCTGAGCAGCAGGAGGCAGTTCTATCTACTGACCGTCTCATGTCTGTATGACCTAATGATCAGTTTTAGCAGAGAAAGTTCACCAGAAGACGTGCTTGACCTCATTTATACACAAACCTGTGTGTTTCTTGCTTTAACGCAACCTATCGTAAACCGAGCGGTACAGACCCCTCACTGTAAACCATCTTCTCACGACTCGAGTGCCGTGGCGTGATTTCCTCCTGTTACTGTATTCTACTGTATCACTCTCCACTACTCAGACTGACCGATTAGCACCAAATCCCTGAACGCGTCCCATATCCCCATATCCCAATGAAAAATGTCCGTTTTCTCTGTTAAACCGCAGCGCGTCAGAGCCTTCAGGGAACAGCTTATTGTTCTCTGATTATTCTAATGCCAGCCAGATAATAACGGCGCTGGTGGAATTACAGGGTATTGGACTTTGATTTCGATCGCATGAATGGGGCGTTTGATTAGTCCTCGGCCTAGCCAAGAATTAACCTCGAGTCACACAAGCGCACGATTCATTCACAGGTGGGTCGACGTAAAGCTTCTTTCCAATGTACAGGACAAATTGCTTCAATCTGATTTCCAACCTAATCTGAAGATCAGCTCTGGTAATGAGACAATGCTCTTATAGGCGTATACCGTATGGCGCGCGGGACGTGTCGCAAAGCTCGGGAGAGCTAACATATCTGCGTTAAAAACGTCATTACCATCATTTAAGTACGAGCCATATGGGAGGGATTAGGTTTAAAGGAGTGTGTGTGTGTGTGTGTGTGTGTATACACAAATGTGTGCATGTTAGAAGGGAAAACCACATGCTCTAACTATATTGCATTTCTTGTGTGTTTTAATGGGAGCATTACCGACTGAAACCGCTAACCTCGACTTCTTGTTTCTGGACCCCTGCTTAGCTGGAGAATGAGAGAACGAGAGAGCGAGAGAGACAGAGAGAGAAAAAGAGAGAGAGAGAGAGAAAGAGAGGGAGAGAAAGAGAGAGAGAGGGTTGCGTGTGTAGGAGGAAAAAAAGTTGCTCGTAAAAAATGAAATGATTTCTTTTTATTTCACCTCACACTCTTATTGTGTTTAATGACTTACGTGTGTGTGTGTGTAGAACTTTTGCTAGTGCATGCAGCACTTCAGTTTTTTTGGGTTGCTGCCCTTGGGTGTGGTGAGAGATACTGGGTATCCGTACACTCTAACCCTCCTCTGCCCTCGTTTTCCTTTTTTTTTCCCTCTGTGTCTCTCGCTCTCTATTTTCCCTCCGTGACATGTCTTTTTTTTCCATACCGCCCGTGTTCTTGCTCCCTTTCGGGTTCCTGTCACATCCTCCTTCCCGAGGACGCATATTCAGCTTGTTTAACAGCTGCTCAGACTCCGAGGTTGTGCTGCGGCCTTTGAAAATGAATGAAGTACCAGAAAAACTGGTACACCCTCGTCATCCGTAAAGGGATCTCGGACGGGAACGTTGCGCTTGCCGTACTCACCACCTAGATCCCTGTTGTTTTAGATACGCCCTGTACGTGACCGGTGACGTGCCTAGATGGCGGCGTTAGGTATTTTGCGTAGGCTCCTGTACCAGTTTTTCTGGTACTTCCGCGTATTTGCGATGTTGAAAATCTGGCATCGTGTGCTCGTCATTGTCGGTAGCTTTAATCACAGGTTAAAGATCATTTTCTGTCAAGGTAAAGAGGTTCGAAGGTAAAGCTGCCTGCATCGCTGTCCGCTCCGCTTCATAACACTCCGTGACCTCGGGTTTAACTTAACCGACCTTCAATGTACTGTCTGAAAACCGACCCGAGGGCCCGACAAAATGCCCCAATCGACGTATGAAAAGAATCTGGATGTAGTTTTCTAAACACACACAAAAAAAATGCATGTATCCATGTATCCAATCATGTATAATTTATGCAAATCGTTTAGCTAAAGGCGGCTCATCAGAGCAGAGACTGTAACTGCAGGGTTACAGGGCTAGAGACATTCAGTCACCGAGGAAAAGAGGAAGAACGACGGCAGACTTTTTATTTAATCTCTCTGATCTGATTAGCGAACTGGTGGCAAGGCTGGTTATAAAAATAAAACAAAAGCAGGATGTTTGAAGACGACGGGACGATGTTTGTGCTCCGTGACAAGTTCAAAAACGCCTCAGATGTACTAATGTGAAAAAAAAGGACTATACAACTCAGTAGCAGGCCACAAAAAACATAATGAAGATAATGCTGCAGGGTTCAAAAAAAAAAGAAGTAAGCATGACGGTTAAAGTCTCCAGAAGAGCTGGGGCGGATTCTTTAAACTTACCAACTCATTTCCTGGGACACTGCTTAAGAAAGAGGCACACCATATATGGACTTCCTGTAGTTTAGGGCGCAAGGCAGGAACAACCCTAGACAGGGCACCAATCCATCGTAGGGCGCACACACACACACACACACACACA